>CM031595.1:177617536-177630011 GCA_018398815.1 Conus ventricosus
TGATGGGGATGAAGTCGTTACACCTGATACTGTCTCCTTCGCACCATCCGCGCCACCGGTCGATGGTGCCGCGGTCGGCCGGACCTCTAAGTGACTGCGACGTTTATAAATGTAATGTGCCCCTACTGCAGCCGCCATTAGTGAGCCCGGGTGCTTGCAGCCGGCAACCCCCCCCCCCCCCCCCCCCCCCTCCCGCCCCTCTCTCTCCCTCCCCCCCCCCCCCCCTTCTCCCCAATCAGTTGTCTCTGAGGTTTTGGCTCACAGCCTTGGCTCACGGCTCCCCCCCCCCCCCCCTCCCCCTCCCTCTCTTCCTTCCACCTCCTCCCTCTTCCTCCTCCCTCCTCCTTCTCTCCTCCTCCCCATCCCTTCCATCGTTATCAGTTTCCACATCTTTCTTTTGTGTGTCTCATTACTCTTGTCTGTCTCGGTGACAGACTGTTCGGAAGCCACCCCCGCTGGGTTTTTTTTTCAACCCCGGATTGTTTTTTGTTGTTGGTTGGTTGTGTCCGTTCGTTTCTTCGTCTTTTTGCTTAATTCTCTCTGAAATGTTGTTGTTGTTGTTTTTTGTGAAGGAAAATATACAACTCATCGTGAAAAACCCTCATATTATCAATAAAAAACAACATTTACCATGTTTTACAACGAGTGCTTAAAAGAGAAAGGAGAATAAACTGGAGATGATGGGAAATGTTTAACTGAGCGTGTACACCGGAAAGCGTTCACCTTGAAAGTCATGAAGGTTTTACGGAAAATACAGCACCTCTTTAACCTTTTGGACCTCCAATGCAGCAGTGACACCGCGACAAAACTCTGCGACGATGCAGCATTTCTGCAGCTACTCGAACCATGGAACCGCTAGACAGATAAATACCTTATCGTGTGTAGGTAAAAAAAGTGAACATGGACGCTAGACAGATAAATACCTTACGTGTGGTAGGTAAAAAGAAGCAGAGCAATACAATAGGGTTTTCAGCTGCAAATAAAAAGAACGAGATGATTTCTTTACGAATTATGAGATGACGAAATGTAAAGAGAGTGACGAATTCTTTTGCAACTACAATGCACGGTCGGTCTTTTCAACAACAAATGCTATTCTGTCTTCTTCTTCAACAACAAATGCTATTCTGTCTTTCTTCTAAAAACAAATGCTATTTTGTCTTCTCCCTTTACAATAAATGCTATTCTGTCTTCTTCAACAATAAATGCTATTCTGTCTTCTTCAACAATAAATGCTATTTGTCTTCTTCAACAATAAATGCTATTCTGTCTTCTCCTTCAACAACAAATGCTATTCTGTCTTCTTCAACAAAAATGCTATTTTTGTCTTCTTCAACAACTAAATGCTATTCTGTCTTCTCCTTCAACAATAAATGCTATTCTGTCTTCTCTTCAACAACAAATGCTTCTGTCTTCTTCAACAACAAATGCTATTCTGTCTTCTCCTTCAACAACAAATGCTATTCTGTCTTCTTCAACAACAAATGCTTCTGTCTTCTCCTTCAACAACAAATGCTATTCTGTCTTCTTCAACAACAAATGCTATTCTGTCTTCTTCAACAACAAATGCTATTCTGTCTTCTCCTCAACAACAAATGCTATTCTTCTTTCAACAACAAATGCATTCTGTCTTCTTCTTCAACAACAAATGCTGTGCTGTCTTCTTCTTCAACAACAAATGCTATTCTGTATTCTTCTTCAACAACAAAATAATGCTATTCTGTCTTCTCTTCAACAACAAATGCTGTGCTGTCTTCTTCTTCAACAACAAATGCTATTCTGTATTCTTCTTCAACAACAAATAATGCTATTCTGTCTTCTTCTTCAACAACAAATGCTACTCTGTCTTCTCCTTCAACAACAAAATTAATGCTATTCTGTCTTCTTCTTCGACAACAAAAATAGATTTGCGCAGAGATCTTCTTCAACTACAAACACTTCATAGTCTTCTTCTACAACTACAAATACTGCTCATTTTTTTCTCGGAGTATAAGATATTACTATTCAGTCTTTTTTTTTTTAATTCTCCAACCTCCAATTTTTCCACATTTCCCCCCACCTTTCCTCTTTTTCTTTCTTTTTTTTTGGTGAGTCCATTCTCCTATTTTGCCTTCCTTTCTTCTTTTTTTTTCTTTTCTTTTTTCTATCAACTCTCATTGTCCATGCCAATCTGTATGCTCTATCACCGGTAGGCATTATAACGTCAACTTTAATGTTTTAGTGTGTGATACAGAGCGTCTGGTTTGATTAATGTACTAACAGTTTGTGTACTGACACATTCATTTTACTTGTTACAACAAGGAAAAAGAGAATGAGAGAAAGAAAGAAAGAAAAAACAGACAGACAGGGAGATAGAAAGAACGAACGAACGAACGAACGAACGAAAGAAAGAAAGAAAAGAAAGAAAGAAAGAAAGAAAGAAAGAAAAAACAAAGGAAGGAACACAGAAACAAAGAAAGAATTCTTAGCTGTGTAAAAAGCTAACGAAACAAAAATATAAGTGCATATTTTGGAGCAGACATGAAGCCTAATAAGTAACAAGCCTAGATGTGTCCAGGTTGAATCTATTTGCATGTTTAAGTTTCCCCTCACCCTTTCCGCTCTCTCCTGTGGGTCCGAGTGTTCCCGAAACGCCTTCCATGGAACGAAAAACGAAAACAACCAAGACGGGTTGTAGGTCGAGCGAACGAGGAAGGAAAGAATGAACAGGTATACTATTCCGTCTTCTTCTTCTACAAGCATCGTTCACTTTTCATCTTGGTCACACTTAGCATTCAGTCTTCTTTAACCACATACACGGATCAGTTTTGTATCTGGTGCGGGTTCTACTACGGCGATCACACACATTCTCCCTGTCCTTATTTTGTGAACAGCTTAACTCTTATTATCATTATCATTATCATTATTTTGCGGTTCGCATGCATCAGATCAGGGGCATGGACAGCCTACAAAATACAATACATGCACATACACTAAACAACCTTTGTGCATGTGAAAATTGCCCAGGGGTGATCTGGTGTGGTGACACTTTTAGGTCTGACACCTCTTCGCGCTGAACCATTCCCAAAGCATCCACGCACAACCTCCACCTCCATCCCCACCCCTCAACCCCCTCCTCCCCAACCACCACCACCACCACCACCACTACTGCATCCTCTCTAATTTCACCCAACACCATCCTTTTCCCATCACCTCCCCATCTCCCTCGTCGTTCTGCCTTAATCACCGATCGTGAGGTATCAATGACTTCATTCTTTTTTTTTTCTCCGTCTCCCTCCCCAACTTCTACTCCCTCTTTACTCCCACTCCCTCCACCAGTCCCCCCCCCCCCCCACCCCCCACCCCCCTCCTCTCATCTCCCTTCTCTTCTCTCCCAGTTCCCTGTTGTGTTGTCTGCGAGACAACGATTCCTGCAGTTGGGTGAAGCGAGGCCATGCATTGTAGAACGGTCACAACGGTTTGTTTGACGTGATGATCTTCATCTCGACACATCGCCGACTTAAAAAACACCGTGAACATTAAATGAGCATGGCACGGATGGCGCACATTTTCGTTATAACGCTCCCATCTTCTCTGTCCTCCCTGACGTATACCTCCCCCCCCCCCCATCCCCCCCCCCCCCCCCCCCCCCCCCCCCCGTCCCCACGTCCCCTCCTCACAGGAAGCGGCGAGACAAAGGATTGGCGACGACGAGGAAATAAGGAGCTTGACAGTTCAGAACACAGAGAGAGCAAAAAAAAAAGTTTGTTTATTGGATGGCCTGAGAAAAAGAGGAAGATCATTAATCTGTTGTCTTCTTCATTAAATAATTAATCACGGCAGCGCGCGCGCGCGCGGGCGCGCGCGCGCGCGCGTTTGTGGTGTGTTGTGTGGTGTGTGTGTGTGTGTGTGTGTGTGTGTGTGTGTGTGTATGTGTGTGCGCGCGCGCGCGCGTGTGTGGGGTGTGCGTGTGTGTGTGTGTTTTGGGGTGTGTGTGTGTGTGTAAGAGAGAGAGAGAGAGAGAGAGAGAGCGAGAGAGAGAGAGTGCTATCAAGAGCTCTAGACTCGAAATGAGATAGCGATTTTGGGCGGCATTATTCCAATTACCTGTCGGCTGCACTTGTGTCCAGTATCATCTCTTTTATTGTTTTCTTCTTCACAGTGATGGAGCTCGCCTCCTGTCTCACCAACTGTGGCTGCAAGTGACAATGATTACCACAGAAGTACAATGCCACGGACCACGAAAAAGAACAGTGTCACAAAGTCATTAAAAATTACAACGCAGATTCTTCTTCTCTTCGTCGTAGTCGCCCCCCGATCGACACACAGCTTCTCCTGCAAGGGCTGTTGCTGCTTCTAGTCCCCCGGGCTGCTGAAGAAGGTCACCATCGGTGCCTCCACTGTTGTCACGAGTTTGTCACGAGGCCTACGACGTTCGACCCACCTAGGGTGGCGGAATTACTTTATTTGTTTATTGTCGTTGCTGTTGTCGTGAAATCCGTCCCTTGATGTGGCTTGTGGTGCGGTTGCACCTTGGTGTATTTTCAGCTCAACTTCGGTTTGCTTTCTCTCTCTCTCTCTCAATTCCACCGCCCGTGCTATTTATCCTGCAAGTTCACGGGTGGCCGGTACCTTTCTCTCGAACTTTCTGTCTATCGGCCTCTCGCCTGTCTTTTACCTGTCGCACGTGCTTCATTTCTTTTAGTTTGAAGTATGCTCACTCTGTGACGTAGGGTGGCATGTTCGCCGCCATTGCTGAGGGGGGTTAGCTCTTCACTCGAGCGGAAGATGTCTCTGGGGGCGCCTGCTCCAGTCTTGGTTCTTTACCGTATCACGAGAGTACAGTCAGTACTTTCAATTCCTGCAGTCGGCCTGTAGGAGAGGGACATCACTTCTTCTGTTTCCGCATCTTCGCCTCTGTCCTCTCGACTGGACAGAGGGTAGAGAGAGTCGTTTGACCCGCCTCTTCGGGGTCACCCACGGTAGCTGGTAAGCATCAGTTTCGTGGTTTGTTTTGGTTTGTTGTTGTTAGTCGACTTAGTCTCCTCTTTTGCGCAATTTTCTTTTGTTTTCGAAATTGTAAGAGAAATATTGTGTGAGACCTTTTCTCTGGTTAATTCAATCTTAACCTGGCCATTCTAAATTTTTTCCCAAAAATTCTTTCTCCTGTTTATACATCTGGTGATGCGGTAGTCGGTGGGGACGGGAGAGAACCTGGTGATTCAGGGTTGGAACTTGCTTTGTCTCGCTCGTCCGCCCCTGTCACGTTCGCCGGACTCTTATCCTTCGGCCACCGTCTGTTTGTGTTGCAAGGAGAACGAGTTTTATGTTCGCGAGCGTGCGTACGCATGATTTGTCGTTCGGATGCATGGTTGGAGATTTGTGTTATGTTGAAATGTGTTTATAAAATGTGACAATTATGCCATTGAATTATTATTTGCAAATGTGGTGACAGTTATTAAGCGATGGTCGCTGTGTTGGTTTATTTCCTAAGAGGGAAAAGTTAAACGTGAGTGAGAGAAGGGTGAAGATAATTCATATTTGTTTTATAACTTGTTGGTTTAATGCAGTCTTTTACCTGCATCGTGTGAGAAGACCCTAATGAACATATCTGATTCGATGGGTTTACTGTGTGCGTTAGTAGACTTCCCCTCGCCCATCATGCGAGTGGCTGTTAAGTTTTGACAGCATGGGTCAGACTGTACGACGGCAGGTTTCAGTACCCTTCTTCCTTCCTCCTCCTTCTTCCTTCCCTCCTTTCTCCTCTCCTCCCAGCTACGTTTCCCTCCCCCCTTTCGGGGGCTTCACCCGGAGTACGGACTGGATGGTGCCACGTGCTGGTTGAGGCCACGCTCTGGCTGAGACCACGGACTGGATGTGCCACGTGCTGGCTGAGACCACGGACTGGATGGTGCCACGTGCGGGTTGAGGCCACGCTCTGGCTGAGACACGGACTGGATGGTGCCACGTGCTGGCTGAGACCACGGACTGGATGGTGCCACGCGCTGGTTCGAGGCCACGCCTTGGTCGGGACCGTGGACTGGTAGAGGAGCCCGCCGTCTTGACTGGCCGGCCCGGGCCCCCGTCCAGGACTCTCCAGTAACAGCGCAATTTTCCCCCCCCCCCCCCCCCCCCCCCGGGACAACGCTCTTCACTGCCCGCTTGGGAGTCGAGGGTGTCGGCTTTGAGCGACTCCCTGCGAGAACCGACCCGGTTCGGAGCACCTAGTGCGACAGGGTGCTCCCAGTAGGCCCGACAGAGGCAGGGTGTGGACGCACGGCAGGGTGCTAAAAAGGGATCGCTGCTGGAAATGTTTCTTTATAATTATGTATATGTTACATGTCTGGAATGCTGTAATTGTGATTGTGTACGTCGTATGGTGAAATGTTTATTTAATAATCGTGCATGTTGTGGGTGTTGGGGTGTTTGATTGTGATTGTGCATGTGTGTGCGTTGGAGTGCTTGATTGTGGTCGTGCATGATTGTGTGTGTTGGAATGTTTATTTTGCTGGTGTGAATAAATGGGGTGTTGTATCGTAATTTTTAAATTGTGTGGTCTCTTGCGGAGCGTGTGAGGTCAGTCACTCCCTTCACTCCCACCTAGACCGATCCTGTCAGGGGCAGACCTCCAGGGGTCGGTCGTGACAATTGTGGGGGCTCGTCCCGGGATGTGAAGGGCTCTGGCTGTCCCCTCTCTCTCGTTTCGGGGAGTACCTGTTTAGTTTTGTCTGTTTTGTATATGTTTAGTCAGTTTGTCGTGTTTGTTCGGGGGTTTGTTGGGCTGGGTGACTCTAAGCGTGAAGGGAGTCTTTTGGTGGCCTGAGGGAACATCCGGTGTGACTGGGGAGTCGAGGTGAGACCGAGGGAGTCGACCGCGTCCAGACCTCCTTCCGCCGGGTACCTCACGCAGTTACGGCCGTAAGTCTTGCCTTTCTGTTGCCGCTCAGTCTTCCATTCCTGTTTTGTATCTAGCCAGTTCTTGTTTTTTTTTCCTCTACCGGGTTATTGAGTACAGGGGTTGTATCGGACGTTAGTGTCCCTTTGTTTTTTTTTCTCTCTCCGGATTCCTTTCTGCCAGTTTTTTTTTTTGTTTTTTTTTTTCGGCCAGCCCCCACCGCACTGTTGCTCGTGCTGTGGAGCGCGGTGTTGCCAGAGTGGGGGCAGCCGGACATATTTTTTTTTTTTTTTTTTTTTTCGGTGAGCCCCACCGCACTGTTGCTCGTGTTGTAGAGCGCGGTGTTGCCAGAGTGGGAGCAGCCGGAACTTGTCCGCACACACGCACACACACACATACACACATATACACACGCCCCTAAAATATTTGTTTTTTTTTTTTTTTTTCTCTAGTGGAATTGTCTTTCCCCTGTATTTGAAAACCGTAGGATATTGTTGTCATGGCGACGTCCGGCGCTGGTGTTATGGCGACGCGTGCGTCGAAGAAGAAGGGTATTCAAAATGTTACTGTAGTCCCTACTATTAGTACCAGTACTTCGACTACGGTAACTTCTACCTATTCCAGTGCTGTAGCAGGTAGTCCAGTGAGTACTTTTACTACCTCTTCGCTGGGGGGTCTTCCTGTTGAGACCCCGACTGGCACTTCCGCTGGGAGGCGCCAGAGCATAGCGAAGCAACTGTGGGCTTCTGTTGAGTCGCAGAGACCGAAACCTTCTCCTCTCCAGGCTTCCCCTCGTAAGGAGTATGCCCCCGGGAGACTTTCCTCATGGTAAAGTCGAGACCCAAGGACGGGTCAGACGGGTCATCCTCCGTGTCGGGAGTGGTGAACCCCGCTCAGGATATCACCTCTGTCCTTATGTTTCTGGAGTGGCAGCGTAGTGAAGAGGCTGCTAGGCAGGAAGCCCTGCGTAGGGAAGAGCGCAGAGAGGAGGTTGTCAGGCAGGAAGCCCTACGTAGGAAGAGGCAAGGCTCCGTAGGGAAGAGCTAGACAGGATGGAGGCTCTGCGCCGAGAGGAGACTGACAGACAGGAGATTCTCCCATAGGAAGAGGCTATTCTTCATAGGGAGGAGGCTGCCAGACGGGAGACTCAGCGTAGGGAAGAGGCTGCCCGACAGGAGGATCAGCGCAGAGAGGAGGCTGCTCAGCGTAGAGAAGAGGCTGCCAGACAGGAGGATCAGCGTAGGGAAGAGGCTGCCCTCCGTAGGGAAGAACTAGACAGGATGGAGGCTCTGCGTAGGGAGGAGATGGAACAACTTCTTTCACGGTCTCCCGCACCTGTAAGTCAGGGAGTTAATCACCAGGCGGGTGATAGAGTTAGAGGCCCAAAGTTAAAGCTTCCAGAGTTCAGACCTAGTAGGACATTGATATGTTCCTGGAACATTTTGACAAGGTTGCCGGTTCATATCAATTGTCTGAGGAACAGAAGGCTATGCACCTTTTTTCTGGATTATCTGGTGCTGCAAGGGGGTGTGTGCTCACTCTAAACGAAGGTGCGTCTTATTGCAGACAATGCAGTTGGCTTTTGCGTAAGCGTTTCCACCTTACCCCCAGAGACGTACAGAGGAAGTTCAGGTCCATGAAGAAGAATAACGACGAACCTTCGTGCAGTTTGGTGATAGGCTGCGCAAAACGCTAGGGTACTGGCGTCAGTTGGCCAAGTTGGAGCTGGAGGATCTGATCCTCATTGAACAGCTCACCAACACTGTGTCCCCAGAGTTGAGGATCCGGATAGGCGAGACAGCACCTCAGGATTTCGCGGCTGCGATTCACACCGCTGAGGTGTTTGCTGAAGCTCGCAGGGCTTATGGGCATCGCCCAATACGGAGAGGAAGCCCTCCACAGGATTTAGTGGCGATAAGGCGCCGACGACTGCTAGCGGGTCGAATAAGGCAGGCATCCATCGGGACCTCAGCACCTCGATTTTGTTTTCTTTGTGGTCGTCCTGGCCACATCAGGAAGGATTGCCCTAGAGCCGCTGGTAGTCATGGGGCTAGTCCTCTCCAGCATCCTCGCGCCTCGGGTAACGTGGGGTCCATCCAAGCTTCTGGTGGTACAGAGTGTCCAGTGTTTCTTTCTGTTGTTGGTTCATCCTTGGTCGACACCATCAGGGATTCGGGAGCATCAACACTCTTTGTGGATAAGGATTTAGTTTCCCCTAAGGCCCGGCGGGGCGCCAGTTATGATGTAAAGCGGGTTGGAGGCTGGTTTTACCTCCACCCGTCCTTCAGTACTCGTTTCTATCTCCACCCCCTACTTCTGTGGCGAAGTATGGGCCAACGCGGTGGAGCGACCTCTGTATTCCCTTATCATAGGAATACTATCACCTTCGCAGACGGACGCAGTCAGTCCGTGTCTACGGATTTGCCCGTACAGGCGTGTGTGGGAGTCACCGCACGCGCCAAAGCTAAGAAGCAGGAACAGGAATTGCGTCCCGTTCTTCAGCCGATCTCTAACGAGGTTCTGGCAAGGGCCGATCCTGCTAGCATTATCCGTCTTCAGGCCAGGGACTTGGATGTCCAACGCCTGCGACAACTGGTAGATCGTCCCGCTCAGCCTGCCCGACACGCCAAGGTGAGCTTCAAGCTCCACAAGGGGATCCTCTTTAGGGTTTTCACTCGGGCAGATCGTGTGGCCAAGCAGCTTGTTGTCCCTCAAAGCTTGAGAGAGTCCTGTTCTCCGGCAGGCCCACGATTCCCCCATGGCAGGTCATATGGCTCCAAGCGGACTCTCGAGCGAGTAAGACAAGACTTCTTTTGGCCAGGATGAACTCACCAGGTTAGGCAGTACTGCCGCAGTTGCGATACCTGCCAACGGACAACGCCTAAGGGTCGCTTGAAGCGTGTTCCCCTAGGGTCATTTCCACGGGTTGGGGAGCCATTCAGCAAGGTTGGGGTCGACCTGGTGGGACCCATTAATCCTCCATCCGATCGCGGTCACCGCTACACTTCGGTAGTGGTAGAATCTGCGAGTCGACACCCAGAGGCTGTCCCGCTTAGGACTATCGATGCCCCTACAGTTGCTGAATCTCTCAGCAGATTTGGACGCGCACTGGCGTGCCCAAGAAGAAGTACGGCCGGAAGTTTGTACTGGAGAGCGATCATCATCCTCTCCAGTGCTTGGACGGATCCGGCCATCAGTCGTCGACTCATGAGTTAGGCAGTGGAAAATGCAGAGTCATGCGTTCACTTTCCGTCATATCAAGGGTTCCTGTAATACGGATGCTGACTATCTTAGCCGAGCTTCCGTAGTCAGCACATTGGAAAATCGGTCAGAGGGACACTTCACCTCAACCAGGGTTATGTCCCCTTTTGGTCTTTGTATCAGGTGTACTGACAGTTTTCACTTCACTGATGTTAACGGTAGCGAATCACCAGTGGTTCGGATTGTTACTTCAAAGGTTGGAAGGTTCGCTTAGTTGTTTGATAAATGTAGTATTATGTATTTCTCGGCGTGATTCTATCGTGGAATGTTTGTATTGGATTTATCGTACTCTGTCGATCACAGAGAGTTGGGTTCGGTCCCATTGTTGTGAATTTGCACATGCGTCAAGGTTCAAAGGAGCACTGTATCTCAGAGAAACAGATGCTTTTAGAAGGGGGGTTTGTCACGAGTTTTGTCACGAGGCCTACGACGTTCGACCCACCTAGGGTGGCGGAAATTACTTATTTGTTTTTTTTGTCGTTGCTGTTGTCGTGTATCCGTCCCTTGATGTGGCTTGGGGGTGCGGTTGCACCTTGGTGTAGTTCACTCAACTTCGGTTTGCTTTCTCTCTCTCTCTCTCTAATTCCACCACCCGTGCTATTTATCCTGCAAGTTCACGGGGGGCCGGTACCTTTCTCTCGAACTTTCTGTCTATCGGCCTCTCGCCTGTCTTTTTAACCTGTCGCACGTGCTTCATTTCTTTTAGTTTGAAGTATGCTCACTCTGTGACGTAGGGTGGCATGTTCGCCGCCATTGCTGAGGGAGGTTAGCTCTTCACTCGAGCGGAAGATGTCTCTGGGGCGCCTGCTCCAGTCTTGGTTCTTTACCGTATCATCGAGAGTACAGTCAGTACTTACAATTCCTGCAGTCGGCCTGTAGGAGAGGGACATCACTTCTTCTGTTTCCGCATCTTCGCCTCTGTCCTCTCGACTGGACAGAGGGTAGAGAGAGTCGTTTGACCCGCCTCTTCGGGTCACCCACGGGGAGCTGGTAAGCATCAGTTTCGTGGTTTGTTTTTGGTTTGTTGTTGTTAGTCGACTTAGTCTCCTCTTTTTCGCAATTTTCTTTTTTTTTTTCGAAATTGTAAGAGAAATATTGTGTGAGACCTTTTCTCTGGTTAATTCAATCTTTAACCTGGCCATTCTAAATTATTTCCAAAATTCTTTCTCCTGTTTATTTCATCTGGTGATGCGGTAGTCGTGGGGACGGGAGAGAACCTGGTGATTCAGGGTTGGAACTTGCTTTGTCTCGCTCGTCCGCCCCTGTCACGTTCGCCGGACTCTTATCCTTCGGCCACCGTCTGTTTGTGTGTGCAAGGAGAACGAGTTTTATGTTCGCGAGCGTGCGTACGCATGATTTGTCGTTCGGATGCATGGTTGGAGATTTGGGGTTATGTTGAAATGTGTTTATAAAATGTACAATTATGCCATTGAATTATTATTTGCAAATGTGGTGACAGTTATTAAGCGATGGTCGCTGTGTTGGTTTATTTCCTAAGAGGGGAAAATGTTAAACGTGAGTGAGAGAAGGGTGAAGATAATTCATATTGTTTTTATAACTTGTTGGTTTAATGCAGTCTTTTACCTGCATCGTGTGAGAAGACCCTAATGAACATATCTGATTCGATGGTTTACTGTGTGCGTTTAGTAGACTTTCCCCTCGCCCATCATGCGAGTGGCTGTTAAGATTTGACAGCATGGGTCCCGACTGTACTGACGGCAGGGTTTCAGTACCCTTCTTCCTTCCTCCTTCCTTCTTCCTTCCCTCCCTTTCTCCCTCCTCCCCAGCTACTTTCCCTCCCCCCTTTCGGGGGCTTCAACCGGAGTACGGACTGGATGGTGCCACGTGCTGGTTGAGGCCACGCTCTGGCTGAGACCACGGACTGGAATGGTGCCACGTGCTGGCTGAGACCACGGACTGGATGGTGCCACGTGCTGGTTGAGGCCACGCTCTGGCTGAGACCACGGACTGGATGGTGCCACGTGCTGGCTTGAGACCACGGACTGGAATGGTGCCACGCGCTGGTCGAGGCCACGCCTTGGTCGGACCGTGGACTGGTAGAGAGCCCGCCGTCTTGACTGGCCGGCCCGACCCCCGTCCAGGACCTCCAGTAACAGCGCCACGTTTTCCCCCCCCCCCCCCCCCCCCCGGGACACGCTCTTCACTGCCCGCTTGGAGTCGAGGTGTCGGCTTTAGCGACCCCTGCGAGAACCGCCCTTCGAGCACTAGTGCGACAGGGTGCTCCCATAGGCCCCACAGAGCAGGGGTTGGACGCACGCAGGTGCTAAAGGATCGCTGCGGAAAGCAAATTGTAAGTCATTGCGACATTTGAGGTACTTGAGT
>CM031595.1:177636003-177655349 GCA_018398815.1 Conus ventricosus
TTTTTGGGGTTTTTGGGTTAGTCTATCGCCCTGTTTTCCCTCCTCACAGCTAGTCAGGTCCGTTTCACTGCTGTCAGATGACGACAATGGATCGTCACTGCTGTCAGATGACTGACCAATGGATCGTTTTGTCCACTGTAGCAGCAGTGTCCAGTTTCACTGCTGTCAGATGACTGACCAATGGATCGTTTTGTCCACTGTAGCAGCAGTGTCCAGTTTCACTGCTGTCAGATGACTGACCAATGGATCGTTTTGTCCACTGTAGCAGCAGTGTCCAGTTTCACTGCTGTCAGACGACTGACCAATGGATCGTTTTGTCCACTGTAGCAGCAGTGTCCAGTTTCACTGCTGTCAGACGACTGACCAATGGATCGTTTTGTCCACTGTAGCAGCAGTGTCCAGTTTCACTGCTGTCAGATGACTGACCAATGGATCGTTTTGTCCACTGTAGCAGCAGTGACTGCATCAAAGGGGGCTAAGAGATAACGGGACATCATTTTGGACAATTGAAACACACACACACACACACACACACACACAACACACACACACACACACACACACATGCACACACACACGTGCTCGCGCGCACACACACACCATTAGGCCTACTTCAACAGGTAGATTCATTAATACTGATTACACTAAAGTGACGTAACGCCTCTTGTTCAGACTCACAGGTGAACTGGATGTTGGGGTTGTTGGAGTTGAGGTGTTCACTGAAGTTGTCCTTCTCTGATTCTGCTATGCTGCTGAAAGTATCATCAACGTATCTGTACCAAAGGGAAGGTGGGCTCTGGGAAGACTCAAGAGCTTCTTTTTCAAACTGTTCCATGAACAAGTTGGCCACAATAGGTGAAACTGGTGAGCCATGGCTGCTCCTTGGGTCTGTTGGTAGAACTCACCTTTGTAGGAGAAATAGGTGCTGGTGAGGCATAACTCCAGGAGTGTCATGATCTGGGTCACACTGAACTCTGTGCGGAGGCTGAGTGTGAGGTCATTTTCCAGTCTTTCCCTGGCAACTTTGAGAGCATCCCGGAGCCCACCTTCCCTTTGGTACAGATACGTTGATGACACTTTCAGCAGCATAGCAGAATCAGAGGACAACTTCACTGAACACCTCAACTCCATCAACCCAACATCCAGTTCACCTGTGAGTCTGAACAAGACCATCAGATCCCATTCCTAGATGTCAAAGTTAAAAAAAACCAATGAGGGAACCATGCAAACATCGGTATACCGCAAACCAATCCATACTGACCAATATCTACACTTTTACTCGAACCATCCATTACAGCATAAACGTTCAGTTGTCCGAACTCTACTATACAGAGCAAAAACCCACTGCACCTCAGAACAGAATAAACTGAAGGAAGAACACCACATTAAGACAGCTCTGAAAGCCAACGGTTATCCTTCCTGGATTTTCAACACCCAAACCGAAACAAAGGCATCCCAAGGAAAAGAAGTCCACCACTATCAGCATGCCCTACGTGAAAGGGATGTCAGAGCGCCTGCCAAGGACTTTCAGCCAACATGGCTTGCAAGTATTACATAACCAGTGAATTCAATACGATCACAGGTTACAAAAGTCAAGGACAGAACAGAGCTGGAAAAGAAAAGCGGTGTAGTGTATCACATTCAATGTGAGGAGTGCAGTGAGGACTACATTGGAGAAACTGGTCGGCCTTTAAAAACAAGGCTAAATGAACACACCACCAAAACTTCTTCTGCATATTATGAACATTTGACAACAACATCCCACCATACCAACAAGTTTCAAGCCACCATAATTGCAGCTGAATCACAGTTCACAAAAAGGAAAGTGAAAGAAGCTATAGAAATCAGGGACAGAAAACCAAGTTTGAACAGAGACTGTGGCTATGACCTGCCCCCCATTTACAAGAGTGTGCTGAACACCCATCACTCAACCAGTGAGGACAACTCAGGGAACACCAACACCCACCACAACCACCAGTCAGTTGGGGCTGATGAAGACCAGCAGTAGCTGGCCGAAAATTTCCAAAGGTAAAATCTTTATCAGACTCTTGAGTCAGAACACACACAAATATGAACAACCCGGAGTCGGAAAGTGTCTTTGCTCAAAGTCTCTTCAGTCGCATCGATTATTATTCATGTACTTATTCATTCATTTATTCATTTATTCATTTATTCATTTATTCATTTATCTATCTCATAGGTGTTAACCCAATTTTCCTCATTTTACAACTTCCTATATTGAAAAGTACTTTTTCCCATATTCCGAGCCCCAAAACCGTATACATTACGGAAAACGCAAAAAACATAAACAAACATTGCTGTGAATACAATGTAATTCTCAGTATCAGGCAGAACTTCTTGAAACAAACGGCAGTTTAAGACAGTTTATGAATAACAATAACGCTTACTCATCCAACAGAATCTCCTCTTCCATTCTAGCAGAATGCATCACTTGAGACAGTTTGTAGATCAAAATTAATCACACACCCTATAGGAAAACACTGACAATGATGCAGAATTAACACTGTTTATAAACCCATTGTTTACCACACTTCCACTGCTACCAACATCATTAGTCCGCTGAAGTCTGGAGTACATCTTTACTTACTGTGATCCCCAAAGTTTCTGTTCCCATTTATACCAATTTCCCAAGAACACACAGCCATTGTTCTGTTCAACACTGTCACTTGCAAATGAGTTTCTGATGTTCATCGTTGTACTGCTTGGTGGCAGACTTTGCTGCCTGCAACAAGGGGGCTGAAGGGTTGATCTCAAAACATGACCGATCATCTACTTAGTTTGTTCCCGTTTCAGTGTTTAGAGTCCGTGTCGTCTGCTATGAAAATTTGTTCACCTTGCAGTTTGCCTCAGTGATTTAAGATTTGCCCGTATGAATCAGTTTTACCCCTATTGAAACTTGTATACGGCCGTACAGACCGAAATCGTAGGTATCCCGTACAGCAATACGGGAAAACCGTATAGAATGACACCTGTGCTATCAATTCATTTATTAGTGTTTTCAATGTTGTTTTCATATCATTCATCAATTAGAGGGACAGACACCCTGAGTTTTAGGAGTAAGAATGCACGACTATAAAAGTTTGCCATTTCCTTTGTTTTCCCTTTGTGTCTTTTGTGCGTTTCCCCTCGTTGTGGGGGTCCCGGGGGCGTGAAAAGGGTTTCCCACGGGAGTGGGGTTTTTATATCCCAAGTGCAGGTTTAGACCAACAATATGGCTGTATTGGGGTTTCCCCTGAGAAAACAGGGGATGGGGGGGGGGGGGGGGGGTTTTATAAAAGAAGGTGTGTTTTGCGTGTGTGTTGTTGTGAAAGTCCCGTGCGTGCGCCGCTTTGCGCGTGCGCGTGCGGGGACGTGCTTTGCTTTGGTTGTGTGTGGTGTGTTTTTGTGTGGTTTTGAGTGTGTTTTGTGTGTGTGGTGTGTGTGTGTGTTGTGTGTGTGTGTTTTTGCGCGCGCACGCACATGGTGTTGTGCGCGCGCAACAATGTGTGTGTGAACATGTGTTATGTGTGCCTCCCGTACCCGGGGCGCGGGGGGTGTTGTGTGTGCTTTGTGTGGACCCACGATGTCTTTTTGCTTTGGCGTATTTTGCGTGAGTGCACGGTGTGTGTGCGCCCCGCTTGTATGTGTGTATGTGTGTGGCTTTGTGTGTGTGTGTTTTGTGTGAGGCACGCGTGGAGTATGTGAAAGTGGTGTGCGTGCGCGCGTTGCGTGCGTGGTGGTTGTTGGGGTTTTGTGTGTGTGTGGGGTGTTGTGTGTTGTTGTGTGTTGTGTGTGTGTTTCAGCCGGGCAGAGAGAGAAGAGGTGCTGTCAACTTTCCTCCATCAGGCGGGTTTTCAAAGTGTGCTGAGTGCAGGGGGAAATAAAAAAGGAGAAAAAAAGGGAATTTTTTTTCTTCCGCCGTCAAATAAAACAAAACAAAGAAATTCCCAAAAAAAACAAAACGTGTTTCGACCTATTTGGTTTTCTTTAGGCAAGAAAAAAACCCATTCAAGGCAATAAATATGAAGGACGAACAGCCCTTAAGGGGTTTGCAAAAATGATTGAATTAAATGTTTATTTGTTTTGGGGTGAAGAAGACCTAAAGCCGGGAAAACCTTATTTTTGTTTTGCAGTTTTTTTTTTTGGGTTTGCTTTATTTCGTTTCCCTTTTTTTCCCGAACACCCCAATTATTCTTTGGAAGTTTCCAGCTTGGTAAAAGAAAATGAGTTTCAAGCGTTTCCCCCATCCCTCACTTTCCCACCCCAATTTGCTTAATTAAAAACGCAAAATTTTCCCAATGGAGGTTGCAAAAAGGTGATCAAAAGGCAGATTGAAACCTAAATTCCCAATTTGATTGACCCCTCTTTCGACGCCCGTAGCGCAAAATTGAAAAATTCCGTTTTGTATGCGCTCTTCAAATTTACGGTCCGCTTCCATTATTTTTTTTTTCTTCATGACGACTGTCAAATTGCGGATCTCTCCAGCCGCCCACGCAGAATTTGGGTGGGTCCCCAAGACATTGTCGGGCGCTCTTTTTCGGGCGGGGAAAAGGGGAAGCAGGGGGGCTGAGGTCGGAACAGAAAACAACACAAAGAAAACAAAAAAATTTCAAAAAGTGTGGTAATAAAAGGTTTGTACATTTTTGGTAACTTATATAAAACAATTTAATTTATTTTCCTTTCTTTCTTGAAAGTGGGTTAGTAGAAGTAGTAGCAGTCAGTAGTGTAGCTTTTGGGTGTTTTTTGGTTTTTTTTTTTGGGGTTTGTTTTTTGGTTGTGTTTTGTGTGTGACATAGGGTCGAGGAGAAGAAGAGGGGAAAAGAATGACGGGTTTTTTAAACCGTTTTCTTTTTTGGGGGCCTTTTTCTCTACAGGGGAAAAAAAAACAAGAACAGGAACATGTCCTTGCCGTTGTAACGGCTAAAACGGTCCATTTAAAATGGGCATCATTCGTAAACCATAATGAACATAACTAAAAAATTTTCAGAAAGATGGGCCCAAGTAGTTTTGTCTGGAGCGAGTGGAACACTTTTTAACCGGGAAGACACACACAGACGCATTTCTTCTTTCCCCAATTGTAAAGTACCCCCTGTTCTTAAAAAAACTGGGAGTTTACAAAAATCAGACAAAATTTAAATAACAGATAGGGGACAGACTCATCGTTGCAGACATTGCTATCGGAGCATGCACTCGAGAAGGGTTTTAACACGTTTTTTTATCGGCCCCAAAAAGGCGGGACCCCGGGACTTTGAAGAAAAAAAAGGGGCCCCCCCCTTTCCCCCCCCCCCCCCCTCCCCCGCCCCCCCAACCACACCACAACACACACACACAACACACACGCACACACGCACGCGCGCGCGCACGCACGCACGCAAAACGCGCGCGGGGCGCACACACACACACACACACCACACACAGGGCACCCCACGCACGCCCGCACGGCAAACACACACACCACACAAAACACACCCACACAAAACCCCAACCAAGAGAATAAAGATGACCCCCAATTAAACTTCCCGCCCCCCAAAAAACCTTTTTCAGCATTTTTAATTTTTAATAATAAAAATTTAATAATGTATAGATTTTATAAAATATAGATTTTATTCACTTTTTAAAAGCCTAGGATAATGTCTCTGGGGTTTTGTGTTTTTAAATCCTCACTAAAATGATGGATTTTCTGGGGGATTAGCTATGTTTAAATTTGTTTCTTCATTCTGAATAAAAGGGCATTCACTGCAGTTTTGGCAAAATTAAAGGGCCCTTGGATATCCAGCCATCTGTTGTGTGTGTGTTTTGTGTGTGTGTGTGTGTGTGTGTGTGTGTGTGCGCGGGGTGTGTGTGTGGGGCTTTTGGTTGTTTTGTGGTGTGTGTGGGTGTGTGTGTGTGTGTGTGTGTGGGGTTGTGAGGGGAAAAGGAAAAAGGTCCCTTGGATCACCCCAGCCATCCGGGGTGTGTTGTTGTGTTTTTTGTGTGTGTGTGTGTGTGTTGTGTGTGTGTGTGTGTGACGTGAAAAAATTTAAAATTCCCTTGGATCACCCAGCCACCCGGTGTTATGTGTGTGTGTGTGTTTTGTGTGTTGTTTTTTGGGTGTGTGCGTGCGGGGTTTGCGTGCGGGGCGGGCGTGCTTTGCGTGTGTTGTGCGGGTGTGTGTGTGTGTGTGTGTGTGTGGTGTGTGAGTGAAAAAAAAATTAAGCCCCCTTGGGATCACCCAAGCCATCCCGCGGCGCTTTTGGTGTGTGTGGGTGTGTGGGGTGTGGTGTGTGACGTGAAAAAAATTAAGTCCCTTGGATCGCCAGCCACCGCGTGTTTTATTATTATGTGTGTGTGGGTGTGTGTGTGTGTGTGTGTGTGTGGGGCGCGGCGGTGTGTGTGTGTGTGTGTGTGTGTGTGTTGTGGGGGTGTTTGTGTGTGTGTGTGTGTGTGTGTGTGTGTGTGTGCGCGTGCGTGCGTGCGAGGGGGCGGTGCGTTTTTGTGTGTGTGGTGTGGGGCGTGTTGTGTGTGTGTGTGTGTGTGGGTGTGTTTTTGTGTTGCCCGTGTGTGTGTGTGGTTGTGTGTGTGTGTGAGTGTGTGTGTGTGTGTGTGTGTGTGTGGTGTGTGTGTGTGTGTGGGGAAAAGGAAATGCCCCCTATTTGTTGCCAAAAATACTGGCCCCCTTTTTTGAGGGAGAATGATGTCTGCTGATGGTTTTGGAGATTTTTTGTAGTTTGTTGTGTTCGATGAAAAAAATACATTTTTCCCCTTGGTAGAGACCCGCAAACCCCACAGTGGCTTTGACGTTTTTCCCTTTTGTTTCCCAGTTTTTCCCTTTTCTTTTGGGTGCAAGTGGTTTCCCAATTAGTTTGGTTTTCTTTACTGCCATGGATTGACAGGTCTTCCACAGGTAATGATCTTTTCACCCACCCCTTTGGGGATAATTTTTTCAATTCTTTAAATTCCAGCGTGAAGAAAGAACAGCATCGGGCTTTTTCCCGTGTAAAGTTTTTTATCTCGCAGCAACAGCGGTGTTTTTTGGTCTTTTTTTTTCATGGTTCCCCCTTTAACCCCATAAGCTTTTCCCAAAAAGGCCGTTCAGTCTAAACCCCCTTTTAAAAACGGGAATCATTTTAAAATGACCAGACTGGGAAATTCATCATAATCCATGTCTGTGTAAATGTTGCTTGTGTCTGTTTTTTTTGGAAAATGTCTGTATAAAAAAAAAAGGTACTGTAAGGGGTTTGGTGAAATGGGGGTCAGAAGTGGGGTGCAGGAGTTGGGGAGAGGCGTTTTGACCCCATCAATTCAACAAAAAAACACCACTCGTTGGTCCTCTCTTTTTTTTAAAACAGGTTGGATAAAACCAAACCTAACCCCCCCCACCGACCTAGTAAGACACAAAAAAACCAAAATCATAAACATGAGGTATTATAAAAAAACACATGCAGAAAAAAAAAAATAATGATTTTAAGCAAAAAACAAATATAAAACCCCAACCCCAAAAGGGCCTCCCCTTTTCGAACGGTAGGAGGTAGAACTTTTACTTTGCAATCAATAAAAAAATCATAACTTTAACCAAAGGGGTTTTTTCCCGTTGGGGAACGGCAGGATCAACAACATAATTATTTCTTTAAAACTTTTTTAAACCATTTGGGACTCCCGTTGCGCCCGGTGGGAAATTTCCTACAGTCAAAAGCATTTTTATCTTTAATTTCTTTGGGAAAGAACAGCATTAAAATAAAATTTAATAAAGCACAAACACCAAAAGGGAACTCCCCGTTTTGCGAAGGGCAGGAGCTATAAAACAAAAAAATTTAAATTTTAAATTTAACATTAATTTTTTTAACACCCGTTCCCCAAAAATTGTATGAAAAAAAAATTGTGTGTAGTGCCACCAATATGTAAAATTCAAAAAAGGGCCCACATCTTGCCCTAAAACCACCCAAAACTTAACCCATCTTCCTTTCCACCCACACACCCCCACCTCAGGACGGGGTCTAGATTATTACTCGCGGGTTTGGGTTTAGTCTCTCATAATATAAAAACAAATTTTCATTTACTCTTTAATAATACATCCCCAATCATCATTAAAATTTAATGGCTCGAAAAAAAAACCAAATATCTTTTTCTTTGTGAGGGTGTGGAGGGATAAGGGGGTGCGGTGAAGACAGGCGGGGGGGGAGGGTTTGGAATTTGCGGGGAAACAAGGGAAAACACCCAGTCAAAAAGGGACGCATTTGGACGATTTGGAGTTTTTTTCCCTTTTATTTCTCTCCCATGGTAGGAGCTAAAACCCCGGGGAACGACCCTGGGAACTCTCTCGTTTAAAAGAAATCAGCGCACTGAGCGCGCCCCCCTCCCTCTCACCCCAGCGCTCCTTCATGGAATTAGGGGAACACTCTCCTTCTCACCCCACGCTCTACTTTTAAAACCGTCCCCGGCCCGCAAAGCCAGCACCACGGTCCCAAAAGACGAAAGGGCCCCTCGCGAGGGGGGGAACCAACAGAATTTTGTTTTTTCTATGGCAGTTTCCCGTTTTGTCTGGTTTCGCTGTCCGTTCAAACTATTAAACCACATTTTTTCTACGAGGAAAACCTCGAACAAAAGGAATAAAATGCAGTAATTTCCATTTTGGACAATTTTTTTCCCCTGTACCAAATCATTGCTGATTAATGCCCCAGAGTGAACCCATTTTTAAACAAGCTTACGTCATTTTTTCCTTTTAAATTTTCGATGAAAAATACTAAACAGCGTGAAATAATTTTGAAATTGAAAAAAAAAGCGGGCCCTTTCGCTCTTTTTTTATAAATTTTCATTATAAAAGATGCCGCCCAAAAGGGGGAAGGAACTTTGCTTTTTAAATTTTGATAGAAAAAACAGCTGATTTTTCACTTCGTCGGGACCGCCCGGGCCCCTATTTTTTTGACCAATTTTAAAACTGAAAAATACTCTGTTAAAAATTTTTCTTTTTAATTTAATCAATTCTCCCACATTTTCAGTTGTATTCAAAAACAGAAATGGAGTAATAAGCATGATTTGGGATGGGAAAAGTCCAAATTTTGTAGAATGAAAATTTTTGGATCAAACCCCGGACAGTAAAAAAAAGGGAGGGGGACTCGCTTAAAGGGCCCGGCGTGCGTCATTTCTTTATAGTCGAAAGTTTTTTACAAAAAATTTTTAAAAGGGCCCATGCGATATACGAAATGAAAGCTTATGGACTTTATTTTTTAACATGCATATTCATTTTTCTTAAATTTTTCCCTCTTATTTTTTGAAAAATTTCAAAAATTTATTCAATGTTAATTCGGGGGGAAAATTTGGGAAAATGGCCCCCAAGTTTGGCCCCCCCCGTGGAAATACCGTTTAGAGAAAAATATGGGCTTCTAAAGGCCCAGTACGGTTGTAATAAATTTCAAATACTTTAAATTTTTGTGTTTTTAAAGCGACGTCCCTTAAAACCCTATGAAAGGTTCTGAGTTTTCATGTTTTAAAAGGGAATTTACAAAATTTAAAATAAATGGATTCGCCCAAAGGGGAGGAAAGGGGGAAGTTTAACTCTTAAAACAAAACTTTTTCACCCACGAAAGGAAAACCAAAAAAAAATGTATACATTTTTAGACCCGGTAACCCCCCCCACTTGTTAAAAACCAGCGTCCTCGTTTGACATAAAATGACGAGTCTAAAAGTACAACAAAAAATTTCAAGGGGGGGAAAAGGGAAAGCTTTAGACTTAAAGGGTTCTGGAAAAGGCATTTCTTCCTAAAAAAACCCCTTCTATCAGTGTATCAAAAAAAAAGGGCATCAAAACATTCTCTCCCCTTTTTTTATTCATATCATCCCCAACTAACGAGGGCTTCCCCCTTTTTTTTACAAGGCTTCTGAAAGTGGGCGGTTTCCTTTGGGCAAGAAGGGGCATATAATTTTTTAAAAAAAATTTCCCAAAATAAAAAACCAAAAGGGACTAGAAAGGTTTTGTTTTTGGAAAAAACCCCAAATTTTGGGCCCCCAAAAAGGACTTTAAGGGAGTTGTTTTTTTAAAAAAACCCCGAAAGGTCGGGTTTTCCAAAAAGGGGATGGGAAGGATTTTTTTTTAAAACGAACCCAAAACATTGGGTAGGCCCCGGGATTTAAACAAGGGATTGTTATTTGAAAAAAAATTTTCCAAAAATGTCAATTTCCAAAAATGATTTTAGGAGGTTTTGTTATTTAAAAAAACTTTCCCGAGATTTTTTTTTAAAAAAAAAATCCAAAACATTGGGTAGGCCCCGAGGGGACAAAAATTGGATTGTTATTTAAACCCAAAATTCCAAAAATGCAAGAGAAAAATAAATTTTAGACGAAAAATTTGTTATTTAAAAAACTTTCCCAAAAAGGGGATTTTTTTTTTTCAAAAAAACCCAAAAAACTTTGGGGTTTAGGCCAAAGTGACAACAATGGACTTGTTATTTGAAAAAAAAATTTCCCAAAAATGTCAAGTACAAAATGACTTAGAGAGGATTTTTATTTAAAAAAAACCTTCCCGAAGGATTTTTTTTTTCAAAAAACCCAAAATATTGGGTAGGCCCCCCAAAGTGACAAAAATGGATTTGGGTTATTTAAAAAAAATTCCCCAAAATTGTAAAGTAAAAAAAGGGACTTTTTTTAATGGAGTTGTTATTTAAAAAACATTCCGAGAAAGTGGGGTTAAAAAAAATACTTTAAAGGGGATTTGTTAAATTCCGGGGGCCTTTGGGTTTCCCAAAACGAAACAATGGTTTTTATTTAAAAAACTTTTCCATAAAGTCGGTAAAAAATGGCTAGAAAGGAAATAAACAAACTCTTAGAGCAACCCCCGGGAAAAACTTGGACTAGGGGGGGTTTTGTCTTTTTTGGGGACAAATTTCCCCCAAGAGCACAAAAATTTAGTTTTCTTTTGGGCTTTTCCTGTCGACTTTGAAAAACAAGGCGTAAATAAAATTTTAGTCTTTGGAAAAAACAATCGAATGTACTTTTTTATACAAAAAAAAAAAGGGAAGGGAAAACTTTAAAAATGCCCACAATTTATTAAAAAAAAAAGTGCCCACAACCCTCTTTTCAGGAGGTTTTTTAACAAGAAACCCGTCCTGGAGTTGAAAACTGTCCCGAGAAATCTGACCAAGTCAGTTAACTATTGGGAAACGTTAGCATTAGGCGGGCATGAGGGGGTTTCCTTTTTGGGGGGGGTTTTTTTTTACCAGACGCGGGAACCCCCTTGGGGGTGGGTAGGTGGGGCCCGTAGCCATTGGAGAATGGCGAGAGCAGGCCGATGTGGTCACCCCGGGGCCCCAGGTCTCCCCCCAGGCCCGCAGGGCCCCGGACCCGGAAATCTCTGAGCATGGGCCCACTCCCCGTACCTCCGGCGGAAAGTCAACCAGGGTGGGGAGGGGCCCCTGAGGTCCCCCAGCTGTGCGCGGGCCACACAGACCCAGGGGCGACGGCCCCGGCGGAAAGGGGGAGGAGGTCGGCACCGTGAAAACCGGGGACAAAACCCCAGTCCTTGCCCTGGGCCCGCAGCCAGGGAAAGCTTTAAAAGCGACATGGCCCCAAACAGCACCCAGGCGGGCAGGCAAAGTCCATTTTTGGGTCAGCTGTTTCCGGAGAGATGCGCCGACCCGCAGCAGGGGGGATCCCTCCATCGGGCCCGCTCTTTTCTCCTCCCCGGCCCCGAGAAAACCCCCAGCTGGCGAGAATTTGGGAGTGAGCAGGGGGTGCAGGGGGTGTTGGTGGCAAAGGGTCCGGTTTTTCTTGGGCCCGTGTTCCCTTGGGCCTTCTGTCTCCCATCCTGCTCGCAGCGCCGTTGTGGGTGGTGTTTGGAAGGGTTTAAAGGGGTGTGCAGGTGAAGACGGGAGATGGTGAGAAGGGGGAGGAACCAAGGGACAAAAGCCAGTCAAAAAGACGCAGTGGACGACGTGGGGATTTCTTCTTTTTTTTTCTCTCCCCTGGCTAGGAGTCAAAAAAAGGGAAAGCAGCCCGGGAACTCTCTCGCTTTCAGCACTCAGCCACTTTGGGGCGCCCTCCTCTGCCCCTCACGCCCTCGCCACTCATGGGGAAATCTTTGGGGAAAAACTCCCAAATTTTCACACA
The DNA here is from genome assembly GCA_018398815.1 of Conus ventricosus. Classification (NCBI taxonomy): domain Eukaryota; kingdom Metazoa; phylum Mollusca; class Gastropoda; order Neogastropoda; family Conidae; genus Conus; species Conus ventricosus. The sequence continues at coordinate 177,648,082 of CM031595.1, forward strand.
CGCCTTCCCTTTAAAAAAACCGTACCGGACCGGGAAAGCCAGCACCACGGTTTCCCAAGACGAAACGAGCCTCGCCCAGGGCCCGGGAAACCCAAAAGAAATTTTTTGTTTTCTATGGCAGAATTCCTGTTGTCTGGGTCGCTTTTCCCCTTTTCAAATATCAAACAATTTACATGAAAGGAAAAAAACCCCAGAACACAAGGAAAAAAAATTTCGGGTTAAAATACATTTGACCAAATTTTTTTCCTGTACTAAAAACATTGCTGATTAAGTCCCCGAGTGAAAACCATTTTTAACAAGCTTACTTTATAATTTTCCCTTTTTTTCGATTGAAAAATACTAAACAGCGTGAAATAATTTTTTTAATAATAAAAAGCTGGCATTGCTCTTTTTTTTAATATAAATTTATTATCCAAGATGCGTCCCCAAAACGGAAAAACTTTGCTTTAGAGTTTGATTTGAAAAAAACAGCTGATTTTCACTTCGGGCGGACCGTCCGGCGCCTTAATTTTGGGCACAATTTTAAACTGGAAAAAAAACCTGTTGAAAAAGGTCTGTTAAAATTTAAATTTTACCCCAAAATTTTTAGTTGTATTCAAACAGGGAAAAGGAGGATAAGGGAAGATTTCATGGGAAGTCCGAATTTCGTTGAATTTATAATTTGGATCAAAAAATCCGACAGTAAACAAAGAAGGCGACTCGCTAAAGGACCGGCCCCTGTCCAAATCATTTCGTTTTAGTCGCAAGGGTTGTACAGAAAAGTTTTATAGGCTGCGATTTCGGGAAATTTAAAGTTTTTGGGGCTTTACTTTTAACATTTCCTATTAAAATTTTAGGGTTTCCCCTTTTTTTTGTTAAAAACAAGAATTTTTTAAAAGTTCATTTGGCAGAAAATTGAAAAAGGCGCAAGATTGCCCGTGGGGAAATTTCCAAATTTAGGAAAATATGGGCTTTTCAGGCCCCGTACGGTTGTTTAAAGAATCAAATACATTAATTTTTTTTTTGACTTTAGCGACGTTTCATTTCAAAAAAAGTAGGTTCTGAGGTTTCATGATTTAAAGGGAAATTTTCACAATAAAAAAAAATGAGATTGACAAAAGGGGGTAAGGGGGAAAGATAAAATCTTGAACAAAAAATTTTTATCCCCGAAAGGGAACCAAAAAAATGTATACACTGTTTTTGCACCCGGCTACAATTCAATACCATTGATTGCATACACATTGGTTGTGGTTAAAAAACCCCTTTGACCACCAGCTTTTCGAACAAAAAACCCCTGGACCAAAAGCCAATGAATTGCACAAGGGCATGTTGAAAAATGTTCCCAAAAGGGGAAACAAAAACTTGCAAAAGAATATCCCAAAGGGAAAAAAAATTAATTTTTACCTCAGGGGCAGGGGGGTGACCCCACACCCGTTCAATTTCCCTCCCGGCCAAACCCCACTGGTTTTGGAAAAAGGGCCGTCCTCTGAAAAAAAGGGAACAGTGTGTCCTAAATCTTTGCCCTCAAGACGCACAGGATCTTTCCAAAAAAAAAAAATAAAAAAATTACTGGCATCAACATGGCCAGCCCAAAAATACAGCAAAGGGAAAAAATCTTTTCCATTACTTTGGGTTTTCCCCTTAAAAAAAAAAAAGGGTTTCTTCCCCTTTACTAAACCCCTCGTGCAAATCGGGGCCCCAAATTCGTAATTTTAGGGCCGAGTAAAAGCCAAAATTGGAACCAATTTTAAAAAAAGTTTTGATACAACAAAAATGAAAATTAATTTGTTTAGCATTGTTTTTTAGGAATTGCTTTCAACAAAACCCGAACTAAAAGGGGTGGCATAAACTGAATAAATTTTATTCCGCCTCCCTTTAATAAAGGAATGATTCCATGAACAAAAATTTTAAAAAGCACAGAGAGAGAGAAGAGAGAGGAGGAGGGAAGGGGGAGAGATTTAGAGAGGGGGGAGAGAGAGAGAGATTGTTAAGATCTTTTTGAGGGGGAAAATACACCCCGCTCTCCCCCTAAATGAAAACCCTTTGTCATGAAACATCTTCCCTTTTAAATGGGTTTTGACATTTTTCTTTAAAAACCCCTAAAAAAGTCAACAACAACAAAAATATTTATCTTTTACAACCTGATTCCCAAAAAAACTTGTTCCCAGTAAACCTAATTTTTAAAAGTACTCGAAAAAAAGTCACCCGTCCCTTTGTGTGTAGCTAACCAGTTTAAAAAGGGTCTTCTGTTATCAGACGAACAAGAAAACCTTTTTCGCTGTGACAAGCAGTGGGGGGAAAGAGTTTCGGTTTGGGCGGGAGGTGTATTTTGCCCCCATTCACACCCCATAAAAAAAGCAGCCAAAAATATAGGGCCCCGAGCTTCGTAAATGGCAGTATTAATAATTTCTTTGTCATTACGTGAAAAAATATCCATTAACATCTGGTAATTTTTTCACATTCCTAAAAGAGATTAGGCCAAGTAGACTGGGTTTTATCCACCCAAACCAAATATTGTATTCCCACTCCCCCACGGGGCCCTTCTAAAGACAAAATTTTGGGGAAACCCCGTAACCCCCGGGGCCCCAAGGCGGAGAACTCCCCCGACAAAAGGTCGAAATTCACTGAAATCCCCATTCACTTGCATACCCTTATCAGCTTTAACTACATACCAAAAAATTTAAAAAAGCCCCAATAAAAAAGAAAAACATGTTTCAAGAGCATGAAGATTAAACATTTGGGAGAAGAAAAATTCGTTTCCCGGCCCCCCAGTACGGGCAGGTTTTTCTTTTTCTTTCAGATCGTTTGTTTTTCGAACCCCAGTTGGTTTTTTGGTAGGTCTTTTGGTTTGGGGTCGTTTTTAGAGAAAGGGGCTACCCCTTTTGAATACTTGGGTGTGGCATTTTTTTTGTTTTTCTGGTATTTTGGAAGGGGCTTTTTTGTGCAAGTGAACCGCTGAGAGTATAGTTGTTTTTGGGTCAACATGGAAAATTGACACGGAAATTTTTACGTCTTCTTTTGGTGATAGGGGAAAGGGGACAAAAATGACGCTTTTCCAGGTTTTGGGTTTTCCTTTTTGAAAGCCATTTTTCCCCTTTTGGGAATTTTTCAATCCTGTTTTTTTTTTAAAACTGCAGTTTCTTTAAAGGTGATTTTAAACTCCAAGTTTTTCTTTTTTTGTGGGTTTAAAGTCTTGTTGAAGGGAAAAACTTTTTTCTGTAAATAGTCAAATGTTCCCGCAGTGTAAAATTTTTTTTCTTTTGTAGTGTTGTCTGGGCGTCATTTGGTGTATGGCCCCGGGAAACTTCCATTTATTTTGTCGTCAAAATGTGGTTCGCGCCAGTGGGATGAAAAAATTTTTTTTGGTTTTTAAAAAAAAAGGCCCAAAACTTTGGGGAGAGGGGACTTGGGCAGGGCCCAAAGAATTCTTCGAAGGCAATCGGAAAACTTTTGAAATTTTTTCTTTTTTTGTTTAATTTACAGAAAAATGCGTTTTTTTAAATTTTTTGTGTAGTTTTTGAACGTGTTTTTTTAGTTTTTCTTTTGTTTGATCATCTTTGTTTCGTTATCGGAAACCCATAAATTTTTCCAAAAATACATTTTGAAGGGACTGTTTTTCTTTTTCCCGTAAAAATTTGGGGGGTTCAAATGTCCTGCCCTTTCCTCATACCTCTTTTGGGTTTTTAGCGATTCGTAAGCCTCTGTGTTTCTGCTCCCCAGAAAAAACCCTTGACCGACTTTTGGGTGCTAGATTTTAAAAGGTCGGGAAAAAACCCAAAAGATTTAAAAAACATTTACCGGGATTTAAAAATTTTTTTATGCAAACAGTTTTTTTTTCTGGTGGTTATTTTTTTACATTTGGGGGTTTATGAAAATTTTGTTTGACAATATTTTTCAAAAGCATCGATTCAGGTTCTTCCCATTGTCCGCCATCTCGAAAGCAAATGTGTGTGTTGTTTGGGGGTGAAGGGGAGTGTGTGTGTGTGTTTTGGGGGTGTGTGTGTGTGTGTGCGTGCGTGCGTGCGTGCGGCGTGCGTGGGTAAGTGCGTGCGTTGTGTTGGGTGTGTGGGGTTTAGTGTGTGGGGTGTGTGTGTGTTTGTGTGTGTGTGTGTGGTCTGTCTGTCTGTCTGCAGTGTGTGTGTGTGGTGGGGTGTGTGTTTTGTGTGTAATTTTTGGTGTTGTGTGTGTGTGGGGTGTGTGTGTGTGTGTGTGTGTGGTGTGTTTATTTTTCGTGGAGAAGCTGCAGTGGCGGATGGGGCGATTTTTAAAAAAAAATCCACATTTTAAAATCTGATTTGGGGGTCCCAGTTCTGGTTTATTTTTTTTTGTGACAGAAGGCGCTAATAAACCCCACCATCTGCCCCCCCAGGCCCGCACGCCGCACGCCACACACACCAAAACCCACAAAAACACCAAAAACCCCACAACACCCCGCACCCGCAGCCAACACACACACCCCACACAGACACACCCCACACCCCACACCCACAACACAAAAAACCCCACACAACACACAAGCTGCATGAAAAAGAAGGATAGAATTTTGACAGTGATCTTGAAGGGAGATAGCTCGGTTTCGGAATGAAATAAGAAAAATTTTAAAAAAGTGCAAATTTCCCCGGAAAAAATTTTTGGGTTTTGCTTTGTTTGGGGATTTTCCCACTGGGAAGGGGGGGGGGGGGGGGGGGGGGGGGGAAAAAAGGGTTTGTTTCCCCCCCCCAAAGTTTTTACGTTCTCCAAGGCCGATTTCTTGAAAATCGTTGACATGAGTCAGTGTTACCGTCGTGTTTTTAAAATGCATTTTTTCGGGGTTGGGGCAGTCCCTGTTTCCCGAAAAAAACCCCAAATAAGGAGTGACGTGGGAAATGGGTTTTCCCTTCTTTGTTGCGAGGATTTTCTGTTTTTTCTTGTGATTGAGACGCATTTTGGTGAATGTTTTTCATAGTGTTACCCCCCCCCTTTCCGCTTTCGGTTTGTTTTTGTTTTTGTTTTTGTGTTTTGTGTGTGTGTTTTTAAATTATGGAAAAAATTTTTTTAATTTGTTTTGCTTTGGTAAAAAATAGTTTTTACCGTTTCGTAGGTTTTTTGGCAGAACTAGCTTTGTTAAAAAGTATCATCATCATCATCATCCTTTATCATCATCATCCCTCATTTTAAACGTCAAACATCATCTTTTCTTCTTTTCTTCTTCTTTTTTTCTTCTTTTCTTCTTCTTCTTCTCCTTCTTCTTCTTCTTCTTTTTTCTTCTTTTTTTCTTCTCCTTCCTTTCCTTCCCCCTCCTCCTTTATCCCTCTCTCTTTTTCATCATCATCTTCTTCGTCTTTGTCATTTATTTATCAAAAACCCTCATCATCATCACCGTCGTCGTCGTCGTCGTCCCTGTCCGTCGTCGTCGTCGTCATATCAAGCCCTTTTTATGGGGTGGACAAAAGGGAAATGGAAATTGATTACCCGGATTTATGTATTCCCCACTGTCCGCTTTGTCTGAATCCCCTTTTCTTTACACACAGCAACCCTTTTTTTTGGGCGAGAGGGGCCCCTTCAGTTGACCAGCTGCACTTTCTGGTCCCCCAATAGGCCCCGTCCTGCTGGGCCTGGTCAGTGAGATCAGCTTTCTGCCTTTAAATTAGTCTGCCACAAAGCGGCCCCTGTGTGTGGTGGTGTGTGTGTGTTGGGGTGTGTGTGTGTGTGTGTGTGTGTGTGTGTGTGTGTGTGTGTGTGTGTGTGTGTGTGTGTGAGTGTGCGTGCGTGCGTGCGTGCGTGCATGCGTGTGTGTGCGTGTGCGTGTGTGTGTGTGTGTGTGTGTGTGTGTGTGTGTGTGTGTGTGTGTGTGTGTGTGTGGTGTGTGTGCTTTGCGTGTGAGCTTGCGCGTGCGTGTACATGTGTGTGTGCGTGCGTACGTGCGTGCGTGCGTGCGTGTGTGCGTGCGTGTGTGTGTGTGTGTGTGTGTGTGCGCGTGCGTGCGTGCGTGCGTGCGTGCGTGCGTGCGTGCGTGTGTGCGTGTGTGTGTGTGTGTGTGTGTGTGTGTGTGTGTGTGTGTGTGTGGTGTGTGTGTGTGTGTGTGTGTGTGTGTGTGTGTGTGTTGTAGCATGCATGCGTACTTGCGTGTGTGCTTGCGTGTGCCTGCAGAGAGAGTGAAGAGGTGCTATCATACACCTCCATCAGGCTTGTTTCAACCTGCAGAGAGAGAGAGAGGTGCTATCATACACCTCCATCAGGCTGGTTTCAACCTGCAGAGAGAGAGAAGAGGTGCTATCATACACTCCATCAGGCTGGTTTCAACCTGCAGAGAGAGAGAAGAGGTGCTATCATACACCTCCATCAGGCTGGTTTCAACCTGCAGAGAGAGAGAAGAGGGTGCTATCATACACCTCCATCAGGCTTGTTTCAGCCTGCAGAGAGCTAAGAGGTGCTGTCAACACACCTCCATCAGGCTGGTCTCAACCTGCAAAGAGAGTGAAGAGGTGCTATAAAACACACCTCCATCAGGCTGGTCTCAACCTGCAGAGAGAGAGATGAGGTGCTATCATACACCTCTATCAGGCTTGTTTCAGCCTGCAGAGAGCGAAGAGGTGCTATCATACACCTTCACCAGGCTGGTTTCAGCCTGCAGAGAGAGAAGAGGTGCTGTCAACATGCCTCCATCAGGCTGGTTTCAAAGTGGGCTGACTACAGGCGGAAATAGAAACAGGAGCAAAAACAGAATTCTTCCGCCGTCAAATGAACGAACAAAGAAATTACAAAACAAACACAACGTGTTTCGACCTATTTGGTCTTCTTTAGGCAAGACAAATAACATTCAGGCAATGAATATGAAGGACGAACAGACAATAATGGGTGCGAAATTGATTGAATTAAATGTTATTTGTCTTGGCTGAAGAAGACTAAGAAGTCGAAAAGCCTTATGTTTGTTTTGCAGTTTGTTTGTTGCTTTATTTCGATTCTGTTTTTGCCGAACACCTCCATATCTTTCGAAGATACAGCTTGGTAAAGCAATGACGTTTTCAAGCGCTCTCATCACCTCACATTCCAGACAATTTGCTTTATTAAAGACGCAGATCTACCATGAGGTTTGCGAAAAGTACATCATAAGCATGATTGAAACCTCATGCAATTGATTGACGCACATCGACGACCGTAGCAGCAAACGTGAAAGGCTCCGCTTGTATGCACTCTTCGATCTAGGGTCCGCTTCCATTATTCGTTTTTCTTCACTTGACGCCTGTCAAATTGCGGATCTCTCCAGACCGTCCACTGCAGAACTGGGGGTGGGGCCAGCTTGGGGGGCT
>CM031595.1:177661763-177676763 GCA_018398815.1 Conus ventricosus
GATCTTGTCCATCTTTTCTTGGCGTCTGGATTTCTTTGGCGGTGTTTTCTCTTTGGGTAGTTTTACTCCATAGGCGTCAGAGAACTATAAAATGCCGCTTTTAACTCACTTTCGCCCTCAACCAGTTTTCGGGCGAAAGTGACCTAAAAGCGGCATTTTATAGTTCTCTGACAAGTAAGACATCAATAACCAAAAAATAACGATTATCTACAAACAAACATACTGTGTAGGGTTATCCGTTTTCAATACTAATTTACTAAACTTTTCAGATTTTAGTTTTTGCTTAATCCTATGTTTTTCCTGATCATTTTCAATAACATCATTTTCACGCAAACATTCATCAAATGCATCTCAGTCTTTCATGTGAAATAGAACTACAGTCTTTAACTGTTCTCTAAAGTCTTTTAAAACCGAGTTATATTTCTGGCATAAAATCCACACACTTATCCCAGCATGTCTTCCACTAAAGGCTAGTTTTGACAAAGTTTTTCTTTTTTTAACTATGTCTCTTTCTGCCGAACAGTCATCTATAATAAATAGTGTCTGCGTTCCCCCAAACAATCTATAAAAGTGTTCTAAACATTCACTCAGTTTATTGCTGGGATCAACTAAAAATATGTTATCATCAGTCCATATAAACCTTCTATCATGATATGCTTTGTTCCATTTAAGTGTTGGGCAGAAAATCACAATATGATCAAAATTATAACGATAAACTGTTTGTAACAGGTCGAGGATAAATATTTGTTTTTCCACAACCAGTTTGTCCACAAATTAATGAACAATGAGGGGTTTTTGTCATAAAGTTTAACTGCTCCATAGTTTTATAACAGAACTTAATCTAATCCAGTTATTGTTTTTATCATGCTCTCTGTCAAAACTTGTTCAGTATAATAAAATCCTATAAGGTCTAAATGTGTAAGATTAATCCAATTCAGTTCTGTAAGATTGTTTCTGTTTAGACTAATATTGATTTTGTTGCTTGTTGTTATGACCTTAATATCCTCGCCATTGTGAAGAATGACGACGGTAACTTTAAGTTTTTCAACGTCTAAGTTTTGCCAGCTAAATTAGAAATCTTTTAGAAGGACGTCCCCACTCCGCCACAACCCCATCCCTCCCTTATCTTTTAAGACAGAAATTTCAAATATCATTGTGAACGCATCTCCTAATTTCATTTGCGGATTGAATCTGTAATTTGTAGAAAGCATTCTGTTAAAAAACCGATCTCTTTGTGGGGGAAGTACTGTTTTTTCCATACGGACGTTATTTCAATTTTCCGACTATTGTCGTCCGGCATACGACTTAGTGTTGTAAAGGGCCAGAGTTGATGCTTTTCTGAAACTTTTTTTGACGGCTAAAAAAATGTAAATGGGCTTTTATTGAATTCAAATTTTATTTCCAGTCTAAATATGGTTCTAAAGGCCATTTAAGGTCAGTTTTGAACTATTTTAAATTCATATGGTCCCCCTTATTTGCTTCTAGATTGCGCAGTTGCTTAGTTTAGGAAACTTTTTGTTGATCGCCAAACCTCTTTGCGTTTTTATATCACCATCGTTAGTGTTTCAAAAACATAAAGGCTCTTTTCCACGTTCTGTTCAAAGTGAACGTCTGCAAGTCTTTTAATTCTAAAGTTATACACCTCAACAGGCGTTAAGTAAACTCCGGATTCTTCTGCTCGCGCGACATTTTTTAGTACAACTTTTATTTTCTTTCCAAAACAATGTGAGGTTGATTCCACATTACAATTTTCCTGTTTTGTCTGCAGCTTTTTATATTAAATGCTCGATCCCTCCCCCAAACTAATCTTTAAACTGTTAAATTAGGGAATTGTATAATTTCATAATGCAGTATGCAGTTTCCCTGACGGAAGAGCTCTTTTTAAAACACAGTTGAGGGCCCCTTCCATCATAAAGTTTTATCAGTGCTTAAGCTCATCCAAATGAACCATAGAGTAATGAATGTTACTGCAAGATCGAGCGGATTTTTCCCTCATACGTAGTTTTGTTTGGTTTGTAAACTCTAAAACTATGGAACAGCTTGAAGACAGTTTGTAAGCCTAACATTTTAGCTAGCTCTACATCAAAAAGGTAATGTACTACTTTTCTTCCAGGTTTGAATGTTACATTGTTTTTAGATTTGCATGTTAGTTTGGAGTATGTCAAAGTTACTCATTGCTTCTTTTAGTGAGCAAAAACCCGTAATACCATTAGGTATGATTACTGGTCAACCTTTCGGGACCCTGATTTGTCAACTTTTAGATCGCCTTATTATTTTCGATTCAATTATATTAAACATAGGATTTGTAGAAGAATATTTCATGGGTGCGACCATTTTGCGTTCCGCATCGTTCTCAACAGATGTTCTCGAAACGAAGGACGGTCTTGAGTTGTTTATTGTTACAAACATTTTTTTAACGAAATAAAAATGAGTGCATGCAAATATATGCTGCTGCAAAATATTCTGGTTGGGCCGCACTACAATCTTAAAAAATATAGAAACTGATACTCTTGGCATTTCTGTGACCAGACTGTCAGCTTTTCATAAAAAGGTGAGTACTCAATAATAGATATCTTAACCCTCTTTAAAAAAGACTACATCGCAAAAGTGTGGTTTAGTATCGATGCAGTTTATCAGAACCAGTTAAACTTTGCTTGTGTTTTTGCATCCAACTGGGTGGTGTGGAGTATCGCTATGTGATCATTTTAACATCATTCCTGATCTTTTGGTGATGGTCGTGTATAGATTTCCTTATTTATTTACACTCTTCATACATATTTTTGACTGACTGCAAGCGCCATTTACCAACTGCCCAAACCGTTTAAACATTAGAAAACCGAATAGACATGACGGCTTTTGAAGGATTGTAACGAATTCAATATTAAAGTTAAGACAGACTTTAGACAAAAGTCGGATCATAAATATGGTCTTAGGCACCCTTATTTGTGGGGCGTGCACAGAAAGTATAACTATGCTGGAATCCTCCTTAACCTCTTTCTCTTCAGGCACAGGTGTTCACCTCGGGTCCATAAGCGGGAATAGTAGACGAAACGGCACTCTCTTTCGTACTTACGTTTGGTGTTTGCAAGGTTCGCAAGCACAGACAAGGTTCGAGCTAACTAATTCTTCTACTGGCTTTTAGCACAAAAACACTATTGGCAAAATTAGAGGACGCCATTAATTCTACAGATGATTTAGATTCAAGTATGAAAAGGGTACAAAATGTTTACAATACGCAAGATCGGAAATGTAGACTTTGCAGTTGCATGGTTTAAAATGTACCTTCTGACTTTAAGGACTCCCGGTAAAAAACAAAAATTAGGAACCATAATAAACTCACAAGGAAATCATTGTGGCAGGCAATGAACAGAAGGTTGGGAAAAAAACGACATAAACATCTTGGGCCCGTAATAGTACAAACAATAAAAAAAAAACACCCAAGATTAAGTATCCAATCCGCGGTCCAAAGCAACGGGACCGTTTGTAGAAGTCAACCAAAATACATGACCTGAATACTGAACAGACAGCGCTAGTTGTTGGATAACTGGCCTAGGATTATTTGTCTTTTATCTTACTAAATAGTACCCCCAACCTATTAAGACAAACTAATGCCCATAAGTGCTCGGCCATAAAGCCAACTTCTTTGCTTGCAGTAGACAAAAGCCAGCTACGTTAACTCCCTCATATACCAGGTAAAGAGTCTATGCTTTACCGGCTATATTTTTAATAAACTCGGCAAGCTGATCAAGTGTTTTTTACCATTGAGTTTATACAGAGATGGTGATGGAGGGATGAACTTTGCCTCCACCACCGCCTGTTAATAGCCATCACCAGTGTACTTATTGCAATCCTTAAGGAGTTATAAACGCTGCTAATGGCCACTTGTTCTAAACAGTTGTTTTTCTTCTTTCTGCTAGCGTTGTGTCTTTCATATAACATTTTTGGATAGTTTCTTATTCTGCTATCACTTGAAGATCGTTAATTTGATCTCGGATGTAGACACCTCTTATAGTTTGCTGATCTTTTTTTCAAACATTTTATCGTTCTTTGGGCTATTATTCTTATAACATCAGACTTTCTATGTTGTCGTCATCCGCCCTCAAGAGTTTTCTTTTTCTCTTTTTTATGTCTTATCTAGTTCATCCAGTTCTGTAATGGTCTGTGAATTCGCTCTAATTTTTCTTACATTACGATCAATGGCCTCTAATGCTGGCGGGGGTATTGGGGGATCATTATTGTTTTTAATGCTGTTTTTTCTGAAAAATGTTTCTATTCTTTATTGTATTATTATTTGTTGATGCTGGAATTAAATCTTGAAGCTTTGTGGTTTGTATTTGGTTATCTGTTGGGAGGGAGGTTTATTTTTTTTTTGGTTGTGCGTTTTGAAGTTTTGCAGCTGCTTCCCTTTATAATTTTGGTGGTTTAGAATGCCTAGGCGATCTAGATCTTTTGCCTTAGTTTTTGTTAAGTGTACACAAACCTTACAAACTTGGCTGCGTTCGTTTATCTGGTACAGCTGCACACCGTTTCCTTGTTCGTCTTTAAAATTCAAACTGGCATTCTCATCTCGTTCAAAAATCATTAGGGTCTAAACCTTCGGGCGGGTTTTTGTCTTAAACTTTTGTTAAAATGCTCCGGACCGTACTTTCTGTTAATTCACGCCGCAATGAGAAACGTCGAGCGATGCTGGTGTCACAGGAGTCCTTTTCATCCATTGACGGCCGTCCCAGATCCTATATCATATCTTCTTCACCTCCAATTCGCCATGTTTTTAAATAAATTTACTTTTTAATTTTTTTTATAAAAATGTCACAAGGATTATGGCTGATTCTTGACCTGATAGAAGAAGTCTGAAAACCCATGCGTGAAGGGGACATAAAGGAATATTTCAGATCCAATAATCATTCTCCTATTGATGCAGATCAAATTTTTATGTTAGATTTCCAGACCTAGGAGCGGATGATTTGATTGTGCCAGGCCTCTGACGGCGTACTTTCAAAATAGACCTCGCTTCAACAACAGACCAAGAGATCAGCTTTGTCCAGAATCTGGGGCGGGCAATCGTTAGAAAATTTCTATAAAACTTGAGGGAAAGAGTCTTTTCTTTACACAATGGCGACATATTTTTAACTATTTGATTATGGCTAAACCGCGAATGAAAGGGAGATCTTGCGTTTCCAAGGAATCTGCAATGAAGAAGCACTAAATTTGAGAATGGGGCCGAACTCGACCCCAGGAGTGCCTAAAAGGCAGCAAAAAACAAGGATTTAGCCTGAAAGTTATGAGATGGAAATCGCTTTTCCTTCCCTAGATTTTGAGTTGTTAAAAGCGCATGCCCCATCCTTCAAGGGGCATTTAAAAGGACAGAATGTATACGAACTAACTTTTACTGAACCTTACAAACGTGTTATCGATCACCCGGGACACGAAGAAAGTACCGCATTTCTGGAATTCGTTAGAGTGATGTGTTAGCACCTATATTTAGCAGTGATTGAGAGCAACAATATGAGTCACCAATTAGTTAATATATTAAGAACAACGTGCGCCATTCATCAACATATCCTAAAAGCCAGGGCAGACGCTATATGGAATTTTACTCTTAGGTCGCAGTAAAATCGCCTTTAAGTATTTTATTTGCTGTGTGACGATGAAGAAACCCATTCGCAAGAGCAAGTGAAAAGTTTTGTTTAATTCCACAAATAACGAAAGTGCAATGTACAATTGATTGGTAGTTCCTAACCAAATCTACGCTAGCGGACATAGGACCTTATCATCTTTTGACGAAATAGTGAAACATGTTTTGGGGGTGGGAGGGGTAAGAAGTCCAACAGCAACCCTGCGTCTAACGATCTAATCTTCACAGTGTTCGGCTTGATGATTATTTAACATCAAAATACGGTATATGGATTGACCTAAGGTCACAGAGGATATCAGTGCATGGAAGTGGGAGAACGGTTAAGGGGTATAACATTCAAATTGAGAAAGAAAAGACGCCGATATCATAAACCACTTAATGTACATTTGTTTTTTATTAATTTGAGTGCACAGCTGAATATCAAAGAAAATATTAGACTTTGTAGAATACTAATTATTTTTTCAATTTTAAACAAGATGATCTGTTCAAGTTTATCAAATGTGCCTACAGCGCCGAGTCCCCAGAGAAGAGATAGTAGAAAACCCGGCATTAAAACCTTCAGATAAACCCAACATTACACAAATGCTACAAAAACTAGAGCAGGACTTTCAAAAACAGCAAAACCAAACGAAGGTATTCTGCTGCCTTTCATGCTGTTACCTATGTTAATCCTGAGCATGACTATAAGCGCGCATCCGAGGAACGAGTGTTGGCCTCTTAGCATCGGCATAGGCGCACCGAGGCTTTATCCCTCTGGCGGTTTGTTCTTTCGTCTTGGCCTATGTTCATTAGCCGTAAGGTGCTGCTAGCAAAAAAGTAAAAAATAAACTCCAAACGACACAGCTATAGTTAAACCTAAATAACAGTTAAAACTTAGTTCTACAAGTGATTATAACTAAAACACTCGAAACACTGATCAAACATCACGGATGAAGAGTTTAATCGTTACAGGCCGTTTTGCTGACTACAAAAGACCAAGTTTGATTTCAAAAGAACGGCGAGGACAAGTTTTTCTCAACAGCCAGACATGAGCAGATAAAAATGAATGTTTCAACACCGTAAAGACACCTTAAACTCTGCTCTACACAGCTCACATTAACACGTTACAGGGTGTTTAACTTTAGTTTATGGTCCAAGCACAAAAAGTCCGTTGATATTGATTAATTATTTTTTTGATTTAAAATAAATATTTTGAGTTAAGAAAAGAAATCAGCATGGATAAGATATTTGGAAGGTCAGATGAATTGTTTGAGCCAATGTGTAAGGACGACGCTTTATCCAGAGCGCTGAATGCTATTGATTTGGAAATGTCATTGATCCAGCAAACGTACAGGCACGTGTTGTCTGCTATTTCTCAAGTTCCAGGTAAACTAACAATAGACCGCCAGTTTAAAGTATGGTTAGCTGTTTTAATCGATATGTAACAATAAAATGAAGAAAATTTCGAAGTCTGGGTCTCGCCTAAAACAACAGGACTATCTTTCTCATAATGACTTAACACCGGTGGGCAGACCAGTGCTTAACAGTTTGATGTGGCCGCTGAAGAAGCCAATATGAGAGGCTTGGTTGGTAGAGCGGCGGGAAGTCTTAGAGATCAGATTTAAAAACAGGGCTAAGTATGCGCCCGATTGTAGGGCCCACGTCTTACATTCCACTACCTCCAGCATTAGTTGCAAAAGGAGCAGCCCAGTTCTAAACATAAAGAATACAGACGGACAAATGTTTTTATGTGGTGTTTTTCTCGCAAGGTTGCATTACGTTCGCAAAAAAACCAGAGTGAGTGTTAACCTATTGGGATTACATTAATGATTTAACTTCGATGGAATAGAGTTTCCTGTTAGTGTAAGATCAAAGTTGATCCGTTTGACGCACAAAAAACCACCCATAACTGTCAAATATCTACAACCTGGGATGAGGAAAACAAATCTAACAACGTTAGTCGCGTCCAAGAACAGTCCAACAAGTAGGCGAGCCAGCCAAAAATCAATGTTGGACTTATTCTGATGGTTTTTCGCCAGCGGGCTACACATACGCATTGCTACGAACACTGAGAGATTATGAGGCATACTTCAAAAGGCATTCCCTAAACAAGAAATTCTGTAGAAACTGTTTACAAGAAATTCCATCCGTCAGCCGCAATCGACCATATGAAACATTGTATCGGCCAGTTGACTGTATACAGAATAATTACTCCCCACTGGATCTAAAGTTAGTTTTAAGAACTGGAAACGATGCAAAAATTTCCCTATGTTGTTTACGCAGACTAGAATCACTCATTGTTCCTTATTGATGGGCCAGCGCCCAAAACTTCGAAAAAACAGTCATAATGAGTAATATCAGATTTGTCCTTTGCTTTCCTTGTTGGTTCAGATCGGATGGCGTCATTCAAGCCAGATTATACATGAGGCCACAATGGCGGCTAGAAGATTTTTACAGCGCATGCAGCAAGTGCGTAATGATTGTTCTAATAATCTGAATTTATCTGAAATCTTGATGCGCCTGAAGGCCCAACACAGTATGATTAGCCACTCCTGTTGATTTGTGGGTTAGAACTCAGTGAGGAAGCCAATCCGACAGTAGGCATGATCCACATTAGTGAACGCTTCAGAGGAGACAGGACTGTAAAATAAATGCCATCATCAACTAAGTTTGAACCAATGAACATGGAATGTGCTGTATTCTTTACAACTTGCGAGGTTACGACCTCTCATCTTATAATGAAAGCAGTAGGGCGATGCTTCAGGGTGTCATGCATTGCACAGTCATCAGAAAAGTAATGTGTTTCACTTTAAATAACATGTCTTTTTATGACTCTATGCAACTTGATGGGTTCATTTGAGTCAATGGCAATGTTCCTTAAAGTCCTGCCAATAAACGGAAGAATCTTTTGACCCAACTTCGATTGAAAGGGCGGTTTACCCTTTATGAGTACATTGACCCGTGGGAAAGGTTTGAAGACGACAATTCCTCTAAAGGCGCGTTCTTTTCTAGTCTCTGAGGAAAGGACATCAGTGATAATGATTTACCAGGCATGCTCAAGAAGCATGGCAGATGTTAGAGTGTAAAAACGATGGGGGAATATATGATTCATACTTGATGGCTGATACATGTTTGTTAGCGACGTCTTTGAACATTCTAGAAAGACCTGCATGAAACATTATAGCCTGGATCCGCCGCATTACATTTTGCGCCCGGGAGGATGAGTTGGGATGCTTTCTTTAAAGTTTACAGGAGTGCAGATTGATTTATTGTCTGACTGCCAAATATGATTCAGATGATTGAAAAACGGATTGCGTGGAGGAATTGTATGGCGTGCCTCATTGACTGTAAGAAACAACAAATACTTGGACGATTATGATCAAGTAAAAGGTCTAACTATCTCATGTATTTCTAGATGCAAACAAATCTGTATGGTTGGGCTATGGCGCAATCACTTCCATTACGCAACTTTAAAATGTACACACAAGCGGCAGTACAAATAATTTTCAAAACGCATTAAAAGTGGTTGGGCAGTTTGACGCCAGGTCAACATCGCGGATACATCTAGAGTTGTACTTAGATATCCTCATGAACTCCATGACTGCATTATGACTATCATAGCAGCAGAAAGTCTAAAGATGAACCAAGATGTGCGCCTAAATTGGCCTAATCTTCGAGGCAAAAAAATTATGTCTGTCATTACAGACTTTGCATTTTTATTTACGAACATGGTTTGAAGTTGACAGCTGTTCATGTATAATGCTTTTGATCAAGAAAGTTCATGGAAACCATACATCATGAAAGCACACTGCTTCAGAAACTAAATCCACAGATGCTTCAGAACAAGACTTTTTCCGTGAGGAACACCAGCTGTTTCGGAAAAGACTTTGGAGAATCCGCACAAGCGTAAAGATGTCAGATTGGTTACAAAAGAGAACGAAGCATTAAGAGCTACCCCCCTAATTATCAGGGACTTCAAGAAAAAAGATTTCATGATAGCTTTTGGCTTATTGCTGAAAAACAAAGGTCAAATTGGGACAAACCTGTATTTATTGGGTTTACTGTTTTTAGACTTATCAAAGCTTTTGATGTTAGAATTTCTTTATGATACTTTAAAACCTCGTATCCCGAGTCAAGGAGTACTTTACACAATCAGATAGTTTTGTTATAGATATTCCTACTGAAGACATCTATAAAGACATGGAATAGGAGTAGCTAAGGACCTGCAGGATGGTATGACAATCTGATTATCCTAAGATTCGCTTTGCATTCATTACTAACAAGAAAGGTTTTAGGAAAGCTGAAGGATGGAATTATCTGGAAAGGTGGATTAAAGAGTATGTGGGGTTAAGGTCAAAAATGTACAGTATTTCGAGCCAGGTGAAACACCATTAAGAAAGCAAAGGGAATATCTCGCCAGTGTTGTGCAGCGCGCGATTGCTCGACTGCACAACACTGCGAGATATTCCCTTTATATATATGATATACATGACCATACGAAGAGCTTGTTTGGAAAAATAAGATTTTCATCATGACACCGTAAAGCTGCGATCTAATCTACATGAGATCAACACAACTGTTGTAACAAAGAAGTCATTAGATAGAACAAACACAAAACGAGTATTTGTTAATCCAGAGTTTTCATATGCAAGTGGACATTATAGAACCGTAAAATAATTAAAGCGGAACTGTGTCTGGGGGGATTATCTGCAGTTCTTCTTTCACAAAAGATCTTTGGGGGGCTGGTTGTTTTGTTGTGTCAGTTTCTCGTAAATAATACACGGGCGGATTCATTTTTACAATTCTTTTTATTTCATACGGATCAACACTCCAAACTGGATCGGTTGCCCTGATGCGAGTGTCCCCTTCTGCTTCCCCCGGTAAATAAAGGTACCTTACTTTCAATCCAAATGGTAATAGTTTGCTGGTTGTACTGGAGTCTCCTTCAGCAACATTTATTGTTTTTCTTTTGATTGCTTGTACTGGTTTTAGCCCTTTAAATTCTTCATTATTCATTGCGCGCAAAACTGAGGGCAGTCTTCTAAACCCATTCTGTGTTGCGAGAATTGTCAATAAGCTCTCTGTGATACTGGTAGGAAAAAAGTCTTTCGGCTAACTGTTTGTTAAAGTTTTCAACTAAAGCCTGCGATCTGTGAACTCCTGGAATGCCTCTTTTAATGGTAACTCTATGTTTTAACAATAACTGATTCACTTGACCTTTAAATTCTTTTCCATCATCAACTTGAATCATGCTAGGATAAGTTAAGGGACCTCGTTGGTATATCAGTTTATGGCAACAGCAACAGCAGAAGCACTCTTTTGTGTTAATGGTTCCGCATCTTTGTATCTTGAAGCTATGTCAATGACTGTAAGTGCGTACTTAAATCTTTTTCGTCTAATCGTATCAGAGGGTAAATATAGAAGGTCCATTTGATGGGTGTCGTTTGGAGTTGTATTGACAAAGTGTGGTCTCTGTATTCGCCTAGGCGCAGGAAAATAAATTTGCCAAATCGCTTGTTTAGATAGCCATTCTTTTGCTGTTTGTTCACTGACTCCAGCTGCTTGGCTTAGCTTTTTTATTGCCGTTATTCCCTTCCAATATCCTTTGGGCGAATAATAGATTTTGTTCATTTTTTATTCAGCCAATATTATGCGCGACAAAATAGACAACAGTCATACCAACGACAATAAACGCGATTTCTTGCATCTTTTGTTTTTCTGATGGTTGATAAAAGTTGCTGAATTTTGGTGGGGGCAATGTCTCGATTGGTTTGCCCGTTACAAGATAATACTCTTTTATTGCTTGATCAACATCTTTAAATGTATAAGCTGCATGTCCCTGTTTTTTTCAGTGGTGTCGTTAATGAATCTAACTGCTCAATTCTCTGCTTTTCATAGCGATCTTGTGCTGCAGCTAGTTGCTCCACAGCTTTGTTATGTCTTTTTCTCTCACGTCATCCCGTAGTTTACTAAATGCATAATTACTTCCGCTAAAAGCAAGCGCATTCACCACAGCGCCACCTATCATCATTACGAAGCGAAGCCATTTTTTATAAATGTATTTTTTTTACATATTTATATTCTCTGGAATTTTCCTTGCTTAACTAGAAAATCTTTCGTAGCAAATGAAGCTGTAATAATAGCGATTAGCTTTGCTAAATCCTCAAAGTCTAGTTTGCCAAGATCTGCCGGTTTTATTTTTAACAGGCTTTTACCAAGCATTGAGTATCCTACACTTAGACCTCCAATAACAGCAGAATGGTATACAAGGTTAGCAATAGTTTTTTCGGTGCTCATTTTAAAAATAAAATAATTATAATTAATAAAAAACATGAACAGCGACGATCTACTTCAGCTACAGGGTAGCCTAAACCTTCCTGAACTTATGATTACAAATGATCAAGTTGATGACAAGCTATTATGCCCAAAAAGAAAGGTTGTATTCTTTGGCAGCATGTGGAAAAACAAAACAGTTCCTCGGAACTGAATTCAGCATAGAACAGATTCAACAGATGTCGCGCAAGACATTATAAAGTATCACAACAGGTATGAAGCGCAGCTGGGTCGAGGTCGAGAATGTAAAAAGTGTCGGGCAAACGGTTCTTAGTTTGTACACTAAACTAGTCAGTAGATTTGCTCCCATTGATTCTGAACAAGATCTTACGTATGATTTAACGCAGGATCAGTTTTAACAAAGTCATTAGAGTCTCTAAGCTGTGATTTATATTACAGATTTGGAACATTGTTATCGCCGTTAATCATGGGATTAATTACTTTTAATCATATAGATTTTATTTCCTTCAAAATGAACGAGTCAGAAAATCAGCAGAATCAGAAAACACTGAATCAGAAAACACTGAATCAGGTAGAGATAGTGCAAGTGAAAAGCTAAAGCATCCTGGGCGTGTTGCAGCAGGAAAAAGAGTAGCAGAGTTAAACAGACAAAGAAAATTAAGTTACAATCACAGAATATAACTCATAATAAAAAATAAAAACCGCCAACGCCAAAAAGTTGATTCAATGCCAGCTCCAGAACAAGAGCAAGTTAATTCAAGGTCTACAGCACCAAAGTCTTCATGGAACTTAAAACTGTTGTCATTTTTGGCGCCCTTGCTGCTGCTGGGGGCAGTTATTACGGTTATAAAATATTAACAATGGCAACAAAAACAAAAGCAGTCTGAGCAATCTCCACCACTAAATACAGAAGTTGAACATAAAGTAGGCCAGCACCGCCAACACCAAAAGATGATTTTGATCCATTTAAAATGCATTAATATTTAAGAACTTAATTTTAAATTTTTTTGAAAAAAAATAAAACATGGCGGATTATTATTTGTTAAAATGATGAAGTCAATAAATAAAGACATGGAGTCTATAAAAGACATTTCCATAGACCAGAATTGTAATCAATGCGGTTGCTTGGATGTAAAAACTTCATTAAGATCTATGCTGACCGATCTCACGCCAAGGGCGTTAAGCAAGACATCCTCAACGATGACGCGTTTTTTGAGGTGTGTGTGTACTATTTTTAGACATTACTATTTAAGATAAAACCATAGATTTTTTTGTTTTTTTTGATAATTATAAGATAACGTGAAAAAGAACTTGGTTGTACTTAAAGGATGACTTGTTATGATCTTAGGTTGACTGGGTTAAGAACTTAGAAGTTACTTGATCAAGAACTTATTAAGAACTTGAAGTAACTTAATTAAAACTTAATTTAAAGAACTTAATTAAGAACTTAAGGATGACTTGATTAAGAACTTAGAGTGACTTGGGGTGATTGATTTAAAGAACTTAATTAAGAACTTGGGGGTGGCTTGATTAAAAAAACTTAACTAAGAACTTAGAGGTAACTTAATTAAGAACTTAAAGGTTACTTGATTAACCTTTACCAACCAAGTCGTTCAAAAGTGGGAAACAGGATACACTTTCCTTTAAAATGGTCAAGGGAAATAAGCGCTGTAACTAGTCTTGGGGATTTAGAACGAGTTCTCGCCCCTACTTTCAGTGGCCTATTGTGAACTTGGCTGCGTTTCATTATGTGTGAGCCCTGTGTTTTGTCGCGCTGGGTGACAGTGTGTATACACACGCACACACACACACACACACACACACCACACACACACCACACACACACACAAGTACACACACACCACACATACACACACACACGTTACACTGTCTAATATCACTTTAAAGTGAAAAGACGTTAAATCGAAGAACAAAACACACACATTCACACACACACACACACACACACACAACACACACACACACACAAAACAAGTACACACACACACACACACACACACACAAGTCACCACACACACACACACACACAACCACACACGCCTGCTAAACAGAACACATGCAGCATTCGCGCCGCACACAACGGCCCCCTGTCTGGAGGTCGCACACGCAGCTTTATCGATTCCCATCACGAAAAGTAGTAATGGAGTGGTCTCCCTGTACGCGTGGATTGCACCACCCCCAAAAGTAAGCTAAATATAAGAATTCAATTTACTCGCTATTGGTGGTCGGTTGGCCACCGCAGGCGTCACACTTTCGGGAGTTTGGAGTTGCTGAGTTCAGGGCTGGGGGTTCCCCCGCAAGTTGGTCACATGGTTTCGAGTTTCGAGTGGGGACCCGAGTCGTGGGGGTCAAGTTCACCCCCTCCAGAGTCGTGGGGGCCAAGTTCACCCCATCCCGAGTCGGGGGCCAAGTTTTACCCCCTCCAGACCATTAGACCAGAGGCCAAACCATTCCAGACCAGAGGTCAGCCACCACCCCCCAAAAAATCCCAGGGCAAACATACTCCTGGGGTTTCCCCCTGAAAGCATGGTCGACACAAAGTGACGCCTGCAAATTTAAATTTTAACAGTCGGCCATGCTCAGGGAGGGGGGTTTTTGCTCTTTTTTATGTTAAAAAAATTGTATTGCTTCGCCTAGTTCCTTTTTTAACAAATACTCTAACATGCAGTTAAAATAAAACTTTTATCCATTGTTAAAATAACACAACCAAGCACAGTAGATCCATTGTTAAAATAACACAACCAAGCACAGTAGAGAGCACAGTAAACGCGTCCTTCTCGGGGCAGCAGTCAGTGAGAGAATAGTAAATGTGAGTCAGCTGTGACATGGCCCATCGCGTGATGGCAGCTGTGTCTAATTGCGCAACACAAAGACTGGCGTTGGTTCGAAATCGTTTATGTCTAGTCACGTAGTAAGTAATCAGGTGTCGACCATGTCGGGTCTTGCAGTAATCGGATAGTGCAGAGTCCTTAGGTAGGCCCGGGAACTAGCAATTAAAGGCTTGCCTGCCCCCGTTTGTATATGGGGTGCGTTCAGAGGCTGCTGCTTTTCCCCCACGTTACACTATGGGG
>CM031595.1:177684263-177726763 GCA_018398815.1 Conus ventricosus
CAATTTTCAGTCTCGCCCCAACCAACTTTCTTTAGTGAATTCTCCTCAGTCATTCAAGCCACGCCATGCATGCACTGTTCATTCAGAATAAATGTTCACAAATTACTACATCTCCCTTGTTGTAAAAAACAAAGCATACACAAATTCAAAAATATATCAAGCAAAAACAACGATCATCAAAACCAAACATTCCCCGAAACTGGTTTTCAAGCATCACAAAATTGTCTTCACTCATCACCATTTAGAATTGCCTTCTTTAAATGTCTTCATGAATACTGGCCACACGGATCTCACTACCATGCAAGAATAGACACCCAGGTCACGAACAAAACACGAACAATTATGATGATTGTAAACACTGAGGTAGGGAGAGAACTATAAAAGCTCATTCTGGCTCACCCGCTCTCAACAAGTTTTCGAACCGGCTGACTCCAGAATGAGCTTTTTATAGTTCTCTGACAAGTAAGCCTTTAATAACCAAAAATAACGACCCTACAAACATACATACTGGGTAGGATTATCCGTTTTCAATACTAATTTACTAAAGTTTTCAGATTTAGTTTTTGCTTAATCCTGCGTTTTCTTGATCATTTCAATAACATTAAATGCGCCTCTGTTTGTAAACAGCAACAAACATAATCCTAACAACTAGAAATCGACTTGGCTGAGACACTTTGCCTGCAAAACCTAATTACTGGGTTTGTAGTTGCAGGGTGTATCAGGCAGTGTTAGACACCAACAGGGGGTTACCTGTAATTAACTGACGGCAACCTCCAGCGTGGCAGGAATGTCATGCGGGAACGGTTATTTATAGTAACACAGTCAGCAAGGCTGACGGCAACCTCCAGCGTGGCCAGGAATGTCACGCGGGAACGGTTATTTATAGTAACACAGTCAGCAAGGCTGGTTTCGCCCCACCTTTTCACAGAGTTTTGCAGAGAGCGGTCCAGGAGGACGTGTTTTACTGTGCTTAGTGACTATTGTGTTTGTATTTTAAAATGCTAACAGGTTTACCGAAGAACAGGCTTGGCTATTTAAGACCACAAGTTTTACTTTAACTGCATGTTAGAGTATTTGTTGAAAAAAGAATTAGGCGAAGCATGTTCTATGCCAGTGAAACCAAAAAGAAGCATTGCTTTTCTAGAAGGTGGAGAAAAGAAAAAAGTGAACTGACTGCTTTGGAAATGCACGACTATCTAAAGGTTTGTTGGTTCAAGAAAATGAAAACGCTGAAAGAAATATTGCTGAACAAGATGTAGCCAGTTTCAATATGTGTTTGACTATCGATGAGATGGTTCCTTATCTAATAAATGGCGCTGCATTGTTGAAAGTCGCCAAAGCAAAACAATCCATCATGCGTTAATTGTTGGGCGCTGGCTTGAGACAGCTCAAGTCATGTTAAAAAAAACAAAAACGCTACAAACATGGCGTTCATTTCTCAAGACGCAGGTGAACATGGCTGATTCGTATGCTAGAAAACTTATTCAACTTTCTGTGTGTTTTTATAACTATCCTAAATTTCACTAGCTAGGAATCAGTATAAATGAACTGTGTAGCAAACGCCAAACCATTATTAGACTTATGCAACAGAATAACGATTTCGAATGTTCTGGCAAACAAACTAGATAGGGTTAGGCAGGGCCTTAGTACATCTACCAGTATGGAGAGGAGTAGTGTGTAGCCAGCACTATCTCCATATAAATGCTCCAAATATACAATGACGGTGTACTACTACTGGCGATTAGAGCCGCCATAAAAGCTCGGCTACAGCAGTAACTGCTGTAACTCTGCCAAAGCCAATTGCAAGCCTGGTTGAGAAAAGGGGAGCACAGCAAACTAGGCCAAACGACCCTATGTGATCACTTGACCTGCAAAGCGCGGCAGTTTGCCGCCAATGACGTCAGCACGGAGCACCTGCAAAGCTCGGCGGCAAACTAGGCCAAGTGATCATATATGATCACTTGACCTGCAAAGCGCGCAGCACCTGCAAAGCTCAGCGGCAAACTAGGCCAAACGACCCTATGTGATCACTTGGCCTAGTTGATTGAGGCTGCGCGCGGGACACAACCTGTTTAGTCACAAAGCAAGAAGTGGCCCTAGTAGTTCCACTTCTTGTTTGTTTGTTGGTGTTTGTGTGTTTTGTCCTACCCCACGCATGCACACCCCCACCCCACCCCACCCCACGCATGCACTCAAGTCACTTCTAAGTTCTTAACTCAAGTTACCCCAAGTCACTTCTAAGTTCTTACTCAAGTTGTCCTCAAGTCATCCTCAAGTTTGTCCTCAATCATCCTCAAGTCATCCTCAAGTCATCCACAAGTTCTTACTCAAGTCATCCTCAAGTCACCCCAAGTCACTTCTAAGTTCTTACTCAAGTCGTCCTCAAGTCATCCTCAAGTTCTTACTCAAGTCACCTCAAGATTGTAATTAAGTCATCCTCAAGTCATCCACAAGTTCTTACTCAAGTCATCCTCAAGTCACCCCAAGTCACTTCTAAGTTCTTACTCAAGTCGTCCTCAAGTCATCCTCAAGTTCTTACTCAAGTCACCTCAAGATTGTAATTAAGTCATCCTCTAAGTACAACCAAGTTCTTATTTAAGTTATCTTATAATTATCAAAAAAAACAAGACAATCTATGTTTTTATCTTAAATAGTAAATGTCTATATAGTAGACACATGCCTCAAAAAACGCGCCATCGTTGAGGAGTTTTGCTCAGCGTTCTTGGCGCGAGATTGGTTAGCATAGATCTTAATGAAGTTCTTACATCGTAAGCAACCACATTGATTACAATTCTGGTCTATGGAAATGTCTTTTATAGACTCCATGTCTTTATTTATTGACTCTATCATTTTAAACAAATAATAATCCGCCATGATCTATTTTATCAAAAAAATTTTAAGTTCTTAAAATATTAATGCATCACAAATGGATCAAAATGAACTTTGTTGTTGGCGGTTTGGCATGTTTGTGTGTTCGACTTCTGTATTTAGTGGTGGAGATTGTTTGGACTTTGGTTTTTGCTGTCGCTGTTTTATATATTTTATAACCGTAATAACCACCCCCAACAGCAATGCCGCCAAAAATGACAATTGCTTTAAGAAAATATGAAGACTTTGGCGGTGTAGCCGACCCTGTTGTTGTAGGCCTTGAATCAACTTGTTTCTTGTTCTGGTGTTTTTAAAGCTGGCGTTGAAACACTGGCTGCGGCTCTAGCACTTTTTCATTATGAGTTATATTATGCGCTTGTAATTTTAATTTTGATTGTTTGTTCCACTCTGCTAATCTTTTTCCTGCTGCAATACGCCCAGGATGGGGGGGGGGGGGGGGGGGGGGGGGGGTTTTTTACTGGTTATATTCTCCACCTGATTCAATGTTTCCTGATTCAATGTTTCTGATTCAGCGTTTCCTGATTCTGCTGTTTTTCTGGCTCGGTCATTTTTAAGGGAAATAAAATCTATATGATTAAAAGTTATTAATCCCATGATTAACGGCGATAACAATGTTCCAAATCTGTAATATAGATCGCAGCTTAGAGACTCTAATGACTTTGTTAAAACTGGATCCTGCGTTAAATCATACATAAAATCTTGTTCAGAATCAATAGGCGCAAATTTACTTACTAGTTTAGTGTACAAACTAAGAACCGTTTGTCCGACACTTTTTACCATTCTTGATCCTAGTTGCGCTTCATACCTGTTATGATACTTTAAAATGTCTTGTGGCGACATCTGTTGAATCTGTTCTATGCTGAATTCATTTCCGAGGAACTGTTTTGTTTTTCCACATGCTGCCAAAGAATACAGCCTTTCCTTTTTGGGCATAATAGCTGGGTCATCAACCAGGTCATTGTAATCATAAGTTCAGGAAGGTTTAATAGATCATCGGTGTCAGTTTTTATTAATTATAATTATTTTATTTTTTAAAATGAGCGCTGAAAAAACTGTTGCCAACCTTGTATACCATTCTGCTGTTATTGGAGGTCTAAGTGTAGGATACACGATGCTTGGTAAAAGCTTGTTAAAAATAAAGCCAGCAGATCTTGGCAAACTAGACTTTGAGGATTCAGCAAAACTGATTGCTAATATTGCAGCTTCATTTGCTACGAAAGATTTTCTAGTTAAGCAAGATATAATTCCAGAGAATATAAATATGTAAAAAAAATACATTTATAAAAAATGGCTTCACTCGTAATGATGATAGGCGGCGCTGTGGTGAATGCGCTTGCTTTTAGCGGAAGTAATTACGCATTTAGTAAACTACGGATGACGGCGAGAGAAAAAGACATAACAAAGCTGTGGAGCAACTAGCTGCAGCACAAGATCGCTATGAAAAGCAGAGAATCGAGCAGTTAGATTTTATAACGATACCCTGAAAAAACAGGGCATGCAGCTTACACATTTAAAGACGTTGATCAAGCAATAAAAGAGTATTATCTTGTAACAGGCAAACCAATCGAAACATTGCCCCCACCAAAATTCAGTGACTTTTATCAACCATCGAAAAACAAAAGATGCAAGAATCGTGTTTATTGTCTTTGGCATGACCGTTGTGTATTTTGTTGCGCATAATATTGGCTGAATAAAAATGAACAAAATCTATTATTCACCAAAAGGATATTGGAAGGGAATCACAGCAATTAAAAAGCTAAGTCAAGCAGCGGGAGTCAGTGAACAAACAGCAAAAGAATGGTTATCTAAACAAGCGATTTGGCAAATTTATTTACCTGCCCTAGGCGAATACAGAGACCGCACTTTGTGAATACAACACCGAACGACACCCATCAAATGGACCTTATATTTACCCCATGATACGATTAGACGAAAACGATTTAAGTACGCACTCACAGTCATTGACATAGCTTCAAGATACAAAGATGCGGAACCATTAACACAAAAGAGTGCTTCTGCTGTTGCTGTTGCCATACAACTGATATACCAGCGAGGCCCGCTAACTTATCCTCGCATGATTCAAGTCGATGATGGAAAGAATTTAAAGGTCGAGTGAATCAATTATTGTTAAAACATCGAGTTACCATTAAAAGAGGCATCCCAGGAGTTCACAGATCACAGGCTTTAGTTGAAAACTTTAACAAACAGTTAGCTGAAAGACTTTTTTCCTACCAGTATCACAGAGAGCTTATTGACAATTCTCGCAACACAGAATGGGTTAGAAGACTGCCCTCAGTTTTGCGCGCGATGAATAATGAAGAATTTAAAGGGCTAAAACCAGTACAAGCAATCAAAGAAAAACAATAAATGTTGTTGAAGGAGAGTCTTCATCCAGCAAACTATTGCCGTTTGGTTGAAAGTAAGGTACCTTTATTTACCGGGGGAAGCAGAAGGGACGCTCGCATCAGGGCAACCGATCCAGTTTGGAGTGTTGATCCATATGAAATAAAAAGAATTGTAAAAATGAATCCGCCCGTGTATTATTTACGAGAAACTGACACAACAAAACAACCAGCTCCTCAAAGATCTTTTGTGAAGAAGAACTGCAGATAATCCCGCCAGACACAGTTCCGCTTTAATTAATTTACGGTTCTCCAATGCCCAATTGCATATGAAAACTCTGGATTAACAAACACACGTTTTGTGTTTGTTCTATCTAATGACTTCTTTGTTACAACAGTTGTGTTGATCTCATGTAGATTAGATCGTAGTTTTACGTTGTCATGATGAAAAGTCTTATTTCAAACAATGCTTCTTTGTATGTTGTCATGTGATATGTTGACTGCACAACACTGCGAGATATTCCTTTTGCTTTCTTAATGGTTTTCTCCTGGCTCGAAATACTGTACATTTTCGATCTTAAACCAATAAACTCCTTAATCACCTTTCCCAGATAATTCATCTTTCATCTTCCTAAACCTTCTTATTAACGGGTGAATGTAAAGATGAATCTTTAGGGTAATCAGATGTATCATACCACCCCGCATGCCCTTTAGCTACTTCTAATTCTATGTCTTTATAGATGTCTTCAGTAGGGATATCTATAACAAAACTATCTGTATCTGTGTAAAGTACTCTGGACTCAGGATACGAGGGCTTAAAGTAGTCATAAAGAAATTCTAACATCAAAAGCTTTGATAATTCTAAAACAGTAAACCCATAAAAACGGGTTTGTCCAATTTGACTTTCTTTTTTTCATCATTATGCCAAAAAGCTGATCATGAAATCTTCTGAAGTCCTGATAATTAGTTTTGAAGTCAGCTTAATTGCTTCGTTCTCTTTGGTGACCAATCTAACATCTTGCGCTTGTGCGGATTCTCCATAGTCTTTCCAAAACAGCTGTTGTTCATCAACTTGAAAAAGTCTTTTTCTGAAGCATCTGTGGATTTAGTTCTGAGATCAGTGTTCTTCATGATGTATGGTTTCATGAACTGTTCTTGATCAAAAGCAATTATACGATGAACAGCTGTCAACTTCAAACCATGTCTTAAATAAAATTGTAGAAGTCTGTAATGACAGACATAATTTTTTTTACCTCGAAGATTGGGCACAAGTTTAGGCGGCTCTGTTTTTGCCATCTTTAGGCTTTCTGCTGCTAATGGATAGTCATTATGCAGGTCATGGAGTTCATGAGGATATTCTAAGTCAACTTCTAGAATGAAACCACGCTGCTGATCAGGCGTTAAACTGTTCAACCACTTTAATGCCTTTTGAATATTATTTGTACCACCGCTTGTGTGCATTTTAAAGTTGCGTAATGGAAGTGATGCGCCATAGCCCAACCATACAGATTGTTTGCATCTAAATACATGAGATATTAGACCTTTTACTTGGATCATAGTCGTCCAAGTATTTGTTGTTTGCTTTACAGTAATGATGCGACGCCATGCTAATTCCTCCACGCAATCCGTTTTC
The DNA here is from genome assembly GCA_018398815.1 of Conus ventricosus. Classification (NCBI taxonomy): domain Eukaryota; kingdom Metazoa; phylum Mollusca; class Gastropoda; order Neogastropoda; family Conidae; genus Conus; species Conus ventricosus. The sequence continues at coordinate 177,691,128 of CM031595.1, forward strand.
AATCATCTGAATCATTGGTAGGTCAGACAATAAATCAATCTGTACTCCAGTAACTTTAAGAAAGCATCCCAACTCATCCCAGCACAGAAATATAATGCGCAGAATCCAGGCTATAATTTTCATGCAGGTCTTTCTATAATTTTCAAAAACGTCCGCCAACAAACATGTATCAGCCATCAAGTATGAGTCATGATAGTCTCCCATCGTTTTACAATCTAACTTCTGCCACGCATCTTGAGCATGCTGGTAATCTGAATCACTAATACCCTTTCCTCTAAGACTAGAAAAGAACGCGTCTTTAGGTGGAAGTGTATCTTCGTCAAACCTTTCCCAACTGTTCATGTACTCATAAGGGTAAACGCCCTTCTAACGAGAGTTGGGCCAAAATATTCTTCTGTTATTGGGCAGGACTTTAAGGACATAGCCAGTGACTCTAATGATCCCATCATGTGCTGCATAGAGGTCGTAGAAAGACATGTTATTTAAAGTGAAACACATATACTTTTCTGATGACTGTGCAATGCATGTTATCCTGAAGGCGTCATCTACTGCTTTCATTATAAGATGAGAGTCGTAACCTCGCAGTTATGAAAGAAGATGGGAAGCTTCCATGTCTTAGGATCAAACTTTAGTTGAAGATTGCATTTACTGTGCGCAGCTCCTCTGAACTTTCCGCTAATGTGATCATGGTCTCTTACTGTCGGATTCGCTACGTCTGATGAGAGGCCTAAACCGCCAATCCAACAGTGAGTGGCTGAGTCATACTGTTGTTGGTCTTCAGGTGTCATCATGATTTCAGATAATTTCAGATTATTAGAACAATCATTACGAACTTGCTGCATGCGCTGTAAAATCTTCTAGCCGCATTTGGTCCTCTGTATAATTCTGGCGTTGAATGAGCGCCATCCGATCTGACGACAATGAAAGCAAATGAACAAATCTGGTGATTACTCACAAAGTCTGTTTTTGGACGTTTGTGGGGGTTGGTCCCTCATAAGAAACATGAGTGATTCGAGTCTGCGTAAACAACATATGGAGAATTTTGCAGCCGTTTCCAGTTCTTAAAACTAACTTTAGATCCGGTGGGGGCGAAATTAGTTCTGTATTACAGTCTACAGACTTTTACAATGTTTTATATGCTCAAGCGCGGCTAGAACAGATGAATTCTTGTTAAACATTTTCTACAGAATTCTTGCTTGCGTCTTTGTTTTGAAGTATGCTGCATTAGTCTACTCATTGTTCGTATCAATGTGTAATGCGGTAGCCCCGCTGGGGAAAGCATCAGCAGTAAGTCAACATGCTTTTGTCTGGTTCGCCAATCGTTGGACTGTTCTTGGACATTTTAATCGGTGTAGATTTGTTTCCTCATCCCATGTGTAGACATTGACAGTTATTGGTTTGTTTGTTCTTCAAACTGATCAATGGAATCCACGCTAACAGGAAAGGATATTCCACTAAAGTTAAGATCATTGATGTAAGGTTCATAGTTAGACACTCTCTCTGCGTTTTTGCGGGCGTAATGCAGCCTTGCAAGAACACACCACATGAAACATTTGTTGTCCGAATTCCTTATGTTTAGAACTGCTCTTTTTGCTACCAAGCTGGAGGTAGTGGAATGTAAGCCTTGCCTACAAATTTGGGGCATACTTAGCCTGTATTAATCTGATCTCTAAGACTTCGGCCTCTGACCAACCAGAGCCTCTCATTTTGGCTTCTTCAGCGGCCACATCAAACTGTGTAAGCAGTTCGTCTGCCCAACCGGGTGTTAAGTCATTATGAGAAAGAATAGTCTGTTGTTAGTTGAGACCCAAACATCTAGATTATTCTTCATTTATTGTTATATAATCGATTAAAACAGCTAACTTTACTTTAACTGGCGGGTCTATTGTTAGTTTACCTGGAACTTGAGAAATAGCATGAACAACACTTGCCTGTACGTTTGTTGGATCAATGACTTCTAGATCAATATCGTTTAAAGCTTTTGACAAACGCCCTCCTCGAGCATTCCTTCAAACAATTCGTCTGGTCCTTCATATATCTTATCCATGTTGAGTTTCTTTTCTAACTCAAAATATTATTTAAATTTAAAAAAATAATTAATCAGAATCAATATCGACGGTCTTTTTGTGCTTGGACTCATAAACTAAAGTATAAACGCCCTTTGTTGTTGTTACTGTGATGTTTGTTTAGAACAGAGTTTAATGTCTCGTTTACTTTTTTTAAACATTCCTTTTTATCTGCTCGGTGTCTGGCTGTTGAGAAAAACTTGCCCTTGCCTTTTTTTGAAGATCAAAACTTTTGTTTTTTGTAGTCATCAAAATCAGCCTGCAAACGACTAAATTCTTCATCCGTGATTGTTTGAGTCAACTAGCGCTTATTTATTGTCAGTTTGAACGAGCTAAGTTTAGCTGTTATTAGTTGAACCATAGCCGTGTGCTTTTGGAGTTAGTTTTTAATTTTTTGCCAGCAGCACTTACAGCTAATGAACACAGGCCAAGAGCTAAAGACAGCCCGCCTAGTGGTAAAGCTGCAGGTGCGCCTACGCCTGTTGCTAAGAGACCAACACTCGTTCCTGCTGATAGAGCACTAAAAGTCGATGCTCCAGTATTAACATATGTAACAGCATTAAAGGCAGCAGAATACCTTCGTTGGTTTTGCTGTATTTTGAAAGGTCCTGCTCTAGTTTTTGTTGCATTTGTGTAATGTTGGTTAATCTGAAGGTTTTTACTTCAGGGTGTTCTACAGCAGCAGAGACGGCCCTGGGGTCAATGTTGCCTTCTATAGCAGCAGAGTGCCTGCTATCTCTTCTTTAGGTACTTTTGGATAAATCAGAACAGACATGCTTTTTTAAAAATGAAAAAATAATTTAGTATTCTATATCTTTTAATCTGCTACCTTCAATATTCAGCTGTGTATCAATTAATAAAAACAAATGTACCTTAAGCAGTTTATCGCCATTTTTTTCTTTGTCAATTTGAATCTTTATTACGTCTATAACTTTTCTCCCCACTTCCATGCAACTGATTATCCTCTGTTGACCTTAGGTCAATCCATAAACCGTATTTTGTTGTTAAATAATCGTCAAGCCTAACACTGTGAAGGTGTAGAATCTTTAGACACAAGGTCTGCTGTTGGATTTCTACCCCTCCCACCCCCAAACAATTTTCTTATTTCGTCAAAATGCTGATAAGGTCTAACCCCGCTAGCATAGATTTGGTTAGGACTACCATCAATCGAACATTGTACTTTCGTTATTTTTGGATTAAAAAACTTTTCACTTGCTCTTGCGAATGGTTCTTCATCTTCACACAGCAATAAAATACCTTTAAGCGATTTTACTGTGACACTAAGATTAAAATTCCATATAGCGTCTCCCCTGCTTTTAGAATATGTTGAATGATGACGCACTGCTTCGTAATATATTACTAATTTTGACTGATATGTTGCCCATCAGCCTTGCTAAATTAGAGTTGCTAACAACATCAAACTCTAACGAGATGTCAGAAATGCTGTACTTTGCTTCGGTGTCTTTAGATACAATAACACGTTTGTATTCATTAAAAGTTAGTTCGTATGACAATCTGTCTTGTAATGCTCCTTGAAAAGTATGGGGCATGCGCTTTTAACAACTCAAAAATCTAAGGGAATGGAAAAGCGATTTCCATACGCAAAATTTAGAGCTAAAGACTTTTTGCTGCTTTTAACATTTGCGTCGAGTTCGGCGTTTATTCTAAGTTTTAGTGCTTCTTCATTGCCAATCCTTGAAACGCAAGATCATCCCTTTCATTCGCGGTTAGCCATAGATCAGAATAGGTTAAAAATATGTCTGCATTGTGTAAAGAAAATATTTCTTGCCCCTAGAGAACTATAAACACGGGGTCAAGCTCACCCGCTCTCAACCGGTCTTAACCGGTTCGAGCGGCCGACCTTGACCCCGTGTTTTATAGTTCTCTGCCAAGTAAGACTTCAATAACCAAAAAAATAACGACCCACAAACATGCATACTGTGTAGGTTTATCCGTTTTCAATACTAATTTACTAAACTTTTCAGATTTCAGTTTTGCTTAATCCTATGTTTTTCCTGATCATTTTCAATAACATCTTTTTCGCGCAAACATTCTCAAATGAGTCTCTGTCTTTCATGTGAAATAAAACTACAGTCTTTAAACTGTTCTCTAAAGTCTTTTAAAACTGAGTTATATTTTTGACATAAATCCACACACTTATCCCAGCATGTCTTCCACTGAAAGTTAGTTTTGACAAAGTATTTCTTTTTTTAACTATGAATCTTTCTGCCGAACAGTCATCTATAATAAATAGTGTCTGTGTTCCTTCAAACAGTCTATAAAACTGTTTTAAACACTCACTTAGTTTATTGCTAGGATCAACTAAATATATTTCATCATCTGTCCATATAAACCTTCTATCATGATATGCTTTGTTCCATTTAAGTGTTGGACAGAAAATTACAATATGATCAAAATTATAGCGATAAACTGTTTGTAATAGGTCTGGGACAAATATTGTTTTTCCACAACCAGTCTGCCCACAAATCAATGAGCAATGAGGAGTTTTTGTCATAAAGTTTAACTGCTCCATGGTTTTATAACAGAATTAATCTAATCCAGTTATTATGTTTATCATACTCTTTTGTCAGAACTTGTTCAGTATAATAAAACCCTATAAGGCCTAAATGTGTAAGATTAATCCAATTCAGTTCTGTAAGATTGTTTCTATTTAGACTAATATTGATTTTGTTGCTTGTTGTTATGACCTTAATATCCTCACCATTGTGAAGAATAACGACGGTAACTTTAAGTTTTCAACGTCTAAGTTTTGCCAGCTAATTAGAAATTCCTTTTAGAAGGAGGGTCACTAACGCCCACAACCCCATCCCTCTTCACATCTTGTAAGACAGAAATTTCAAATATCATTGTGAACGTGTCTCCTAATTTCATTTGCGGAATGAACTGTAATTTTGTAGAAGCATCTTTCAAAACTGATTCTTTTCTGTGGAGGATGTACTGTTTATTCCCATACGGCTTTATTTCAATCTCTTTCCGACTATTGTCCTCCGGCATAAGACTTACATGTAAAGGACCAGAGTTGAATGCTTTTCTGAAACTTTTTTGACGGCTAAAAAATGTAAATGGGCTTATGAATTCAAATTTTATGTCCCATTCTAAATTGGTTCTAAGTGCCATTTGCTGTCAGGTTTTCGAACTATTTTATATTCTACAGGCCAGCATTATTTGCTTCTACATTGCGCAGTTGTTCTAGTTTAGGAAACTTTTTGCTGTCGCCTACTTCTTTACGTTTATAATCACCATCTTTAGTGTACTCAAACCCATACAAAGCGCCTATCTCACCATTCTGTTCAAAGTCCGTAACGTCTGCAAGGTCTTTTAATTCTAAGGTTATACACCTTACAGGCGCTAATGTAACTCCTGATTCATCTGGCCCGCGCGACATTTTTAGAACAACTAATTATTTTATTTTTAAAACAAGTGTAAGTTATCACATTTTACAACTTTCCCCCTTTTTGTCTTTGATTTTTATATTAAATGATTTCGACCCTCCACAAACTAATTTTTTAAACTGTAAATTAGGGAATTGCATAATTTTAAAATCGCAATATGCAGCTTTCCCTGACGGAAGAGCTCTTAAAACAGTTGAGGGCCTTCCATCATATAAGTTTTCATCAGTGCTCAGTCATCCAAATGAACATAGAGTAATGAATGTAATGCAAGATTGAGCGGATTTTCCCCCTCAAAAGTAGTTTTGTCTGGCGCAACTCTAAAACTATGAAATTCCTGATTGTTAGTTGCAAAGCCTAATATTTTAGCTAGTTCTACATCAAAAAGGTAATCTACTACTTCTTCTTCAGGTTTGAATGTTAACATTGTTTTCAGATTTGCATTGTTAAGTTCGAGAGTAATGTTGAAGTTACTCATTGCTTCTTTTAGTGAGCAAGCCCCGTAATAACCATCAGGTATTGTTAACTGGCTAACTTTGTCTCCTGTTTTGTCAACTTTTAGAACTGTATTATTCCCCTTGGATTCACTTATATTAAACCATACGACTTTGTAAAAAATTTCATGGAGTGCGACCATTCTGGCCCCGCATTCGTTATTAATAGCATGTACTAAAAACGAAGGACGGTCTTGGGTTGTTATTGTTACAAACATTTTTTAAACAAAATAAAAATGAGCGCATTTAAATATACTGATGCAAAATATTCTGCTGGGCCACACTACAATCCTAAAAAATATAGCAACTGATACTCTTGACATTTCTGTGACTCAGTCTGTCCGCCTTTCAAGTAAAGGTTAGTACTCCATTAAAACAGATATCTTAACCCTCCTATTAAAAACAACCGCATCCCGAAAGCGTGGTTTAGTCATCCGATGCAGTTTTATTCAGAACCAGTTAAACTTTGCTGTGTTTTGTGCTTCAACTGGGTGCGGAGTGTCGTATGCTGATCATTTAAATCATCCTGATCCTTTGGTGAGGTCAGTGTATAGATTTCATTTCTATTACACCTTCAGACGTATTTTGACTGAATTGCAACGCGCCATTACCCAATGACAAACCGTTTAATCCATTCAGCAACAGAATAAACATGAAGGCTTTGAAAGGATCTGTAACGAATTCAATATTAAATGTTAAGGAAGACTTTAGACAAAAGTTGGATCTTAATCATGGCTTAGGCACCCTTTATTTTTGGGGCGTGCACAGAAAGTATAACTATGACTGGTATCCTCCTTACACATCTTTCTCTTCAGACACAACTATTCACCTCGGGTCCATAGAGCAAGAGCATAAAACAGCATGGACAACATTTATATTAGACACTTCTAAGGGCCTAACTAGAGCGGGAATAGAACGAATAAACGACCCCTGTTCGTACTTACGTTTGGTGTTTGCTAGGTCGCAAGCACAAACGAGATCGAGCATAACTGATCCTTCTACTGGTTTTGATGCACAAAAACAATACTTAGCAAATTTAGAGGACGCCATTAATTCTACAGTTGATTTACCTTCAAGTATGAAAAGGTACCAAAATGTTTTACAATACGCAAGATCGAAAGTGACTTTTCTGTTGGCACTGGTTTATACATGCTGCCTTCTGACCTCAGGCTCCAGATAGGCGTAATAATAAACTACAATAACGAAATTCTTGTGGCGGGCAATGAACAGAAAGTCGGGAAAAACGAAATAAATTCTGAGCCAGTAATATTACAAGCAGTAAAAAAACACCCAAGAATAAGCCATCCAATCCCCGTGGTCCGAAGCCCAAAGGCCATTGAAGACGCAGACTCTGTTCGCGATGACCATGAATATGAAAAGACGGCAAATGGTTGTTGTATTAACTGGCATAGGGGTTTCTTGGTCTTTATCTTACTAAATATTAACCCGACTATTAAGAGAACTAATGTCCATAAGTGCTCGGCCATAAAGCCAACTACTTTGCTTGCAGTAGACAAAAGCCAGCTAACAACACCCCCTAATAAAACCGGTAAAGCATCCACGGCTTTACCAGCTAATTTTTTTTAATAAATTCGCAAGATGATCAAGCTGTTTTTTTACCCGATTTATCAGGCGGAGGTGATGGCGGTGGAGGCACTGACCTGGGACCGCCACCGCCCGTAATAGCCATCACCAGTGTACTTATTGCAAATCCTATGGCCGTTATAACGCTTGCTAATGTGACTCCATGCTCTCTAAACAGTGTTCGTATTCGTTCTGCTAGTGTTGTGTTTTCATATAAAATTCTTTGGGTAGTTTCTCTTACTTCGCTCGCTTGAGTTTGTAATTGTTCTCGGTTAGTATTCAACACTTCTAGTCTAGCTAATCTTTCTATATTAAGGTCATCTAGTCTTTGTTTAATTCTTTCTTTAACATCACGCCCTAACTTGGCGTCATCAGCCTCAACGAGTTTTTTTTTTCTCTTTTTATATGCTCATCTAGTTCAGTCAGTTTTGCTAAATTGTTTAATAATTCGCCTCTAATGGTTCTTAAGTACGATCAGGGCTAATAATTCTCTCCTAGGTAGCGGAGAATCATTAATTGTTTCTAATGCTGTTTCTTCTGAAAAACTGGTTTCTGCTTCTATTACATTTATTATTTTGTCTGCTGCTTGACTTAAATCTTGAAGTTCTCTGTTTTGTATTTGGTTAGCTGTTGGGAGATCTTGTAGTGGGTTTTGTAGTTTAGCAACTGCATCCCTATCTAATTTCGGTTTTAACAAGGTCAAGGCGATTTCGATCGGCAACTTTAAAGTCTTTGTCTAATTGTATTCATGCCTACAAACTTTGATGGGTCTCGTTTATCTGTAAGCGGAACATGCTGTCCTTGATCGTTGTTCACATACAAATGGCCACCTTTTACTTCAAAATCATCAGGGGCTATAAATTGGGGAGGTTCTAGGCCTAAACTTTGGTAAAATGATCTGACCTTAGGTTCTGTTAATTCATGCCACATTGAGGCTGTTGAGCGATGCTGTGTCAAAGGAGTCATTTCGCTCACGTCGTCTTCAGGATCAGGAACCTCATAATCTTCTTCACCTTCAATGCCTGCCATGTTTTTAAATAATTAATTTTTATTTTGTTTTAAAAAAAAATGTCACAAGCATATGGTTCATTTCTTGACCCGCATAGAAGACTGAAAGAGCCCTGGGGCGTGAAGGGAAATAAACAGAATATTATTGTTCCAAATAATCCATCTACTATTGATGCAGATCAAATTCTTGCTGTCAGATTTCCAGACCTAGGAGCAAATGAAGTGATTGTGCCAGGCTCTGCGCGACTTCTTAAGAACTATTTTTAGATACCGTTCGGATCCGAACGGTTTTACAGCAGGTGAAGGACGTTGACACAGGTGACGTAAGAACTATTTTTAGATACCGTTCGGATCCGAACGGTTTTACAGCAGGTGAAGGACGTTGACACAGGTGACGTAAGAACTATTTTTAGATACCGTTCGGATCCGAACGGTTTTACCAGTCCAACAAAGCTTGAAAGCAATCAGACTTCAGATTTGCCAGAACTTTCTAAATTCTTCATTCTCAGACATGTAGGTTAGAATTTTAGGGCGTTTTTTCAGTAAATCATCAAAACTCATTCTCAGTTTATGAAACTTGGGAAAGTGGTAAAAGGCGTTTGACAGCAGAACCATCCTTCTTGCATATGAATCATGAATGAGACATTTTTCTTTAACAAAAGACGTCCACGACTGCTTCATTGTTTTTGATTTTTGAAACACTTGTTTTGCTTTTCCAAGCTGATAACGCAAAATCAGTGAATGGTGCATGGTTTTTCGTTGATTAAATTTCACAACCTTCCAGCTTTTCTTCACAAAAGGAATCATGTCATGAACGCTTTTACATCTATTAAATTTCTCAACACCATCCTCTGATACATCAGTCTCACCATCTTGTACAAGTTTTCCCCTAAGAAAAGTATCCAGCTCGGTTATTGTCATGATAGTTTTGTCTTTTTCAGAAGATTCTAGAAAAGCCAGGCTGCTTTTTTGGTTTTCTTGGCATTGATTTTTCAGCGCCGGTTTTTCTTATGCTGAGGTAGGTTATCATATCAGCATGATATTTAATATGATCGCTAATAGCTTCTTGTTGCTCCACATTAAAAGGAGACTCTTCGGACAATGTAAAATTTCCGAGTTCTTGACTCAAACCAGTTGTAGGCGCCAAGCATTCTACAATTTGTTCGTCTAATTCTTGCGTATTCTGAGAATCATTCAAACTGCCACTTTCCATTTTGAAAGATATTAGATATTAACACGCACACAGCAGAAATATGCCCACACACTACAGTTGCCCCAATCCAATCCAAAGTTTTAAAGTCAATCACTTTTCTCCAGAAAACACATACGACTTCACAGCACAACACTAGCAATGGAAATGACGAGACCGAGCAGCCTTGTAAGCCCAGCACTTAATTGTAACCCCCCTTCCGATTGGTCGGCTGTGACATCGGCCCATCGCGTGATGCCGCGTCATGTCTAGACGTTGTCTAGACACGTCTCAGCATGTCTGGACAACCCAACACAGTATGTATGTTTGTAGGGTTTACTAGGTAGAGAACAGTAAAACACGGGGTCAAGGTCGGCCGCTCGAAACCCGTTAAGACCGGTTGAGAGCGGGTGAGCTTGACCCCGTGTTTTACTGTTCTCTCCCCTCAAGTTTTATAGAAATTTTCTTAACGATTGCCCGTCCTAGATTCTGGACAACTGTTCTGGTTGGATCTGTTGTTGAAGCGAGGTCTATTTTGAAAGTAAGTCGCGCAGAGCCTGGCACAATCATTTCATCCGCTCCTAGGTCTGGAAATCTGACAGTAAGAATTTGATCCGCATCAATAGTAGACGGATTATTTGGAACAGTAATATTCCGTTTATTTCCCTTCACGCCAAAGGGCTCTTTCAGTCTTCTATGTGGGTCAAGAATTGAACCATATGCTCGTGCCATTTTTTATAAAACAAAATAAAAAGTTAATTATTTAAAAATATGGCAGGCATTGGTGGTGAAGAAGATTATAATTTTGATCCTGTAGACGACATGAGTGAAACGACTCCTTTGACACAGCATCGCTCAACGGCCTCAATGTGGCATGAATTAACAGAACCTAAGGTCAGATCATTTTACCAAAGTTTAGGCATAGAACCTCCCCAATTTATAGCCCCTGATGATTTTGAAGTAAAAGGGGGCCATTTGTATGTGAACAACGATCAAGGACAGCGTGTTCCGCTTACAGATAAACGAGACCCATCAAAGTTTGTAAGCATGAATACAATTAGACAAAGACTTAAAGTTGCCGATCGAACTTGCCTTGACATTGTTAGACCGAAATTAGATAGGGATGCAGTTGCTAAACTTCAAAACGCACAACAAAAATCCCAACAGATAGCCCAATGCAAAACATAGAACTTCAAGATTTAAGTCAAGCAGCAGGGAAATAAATCAAGTAATAGAAATTAGTTTTTTCCGAAGCTCAAAAAAGTTTCAGAAAGCATTCAATTGGCCCTTTGATATAAGTTTATGCAGAGACAATAGTCGAAAAGAAATTGAAATAACCCGTATGGGAAAAAACAGTACATCTCACGAAGAGAAACGGTTTTAAAGGAAGCTTTACAAAATTACAGTTCTCCGCAAATGAAATTAGGAGACACGTTCACAATGATATTTGAAATTTCTGTCTTAAAAGATAAGGAGAGGGATGGGGTTGTGGGCGTTAGTGACGTCCTTTTTAAAGGAATTCTAATTAGCTGGCAAACTTAGACGTTGAAAACTTAAAGTTACTGTCGTTATTCTTCACAATGGTGAGGATATTAAGGTCATAACAACAAGCAAAAAAATCATATTAGTCTAATAGAAACAATCTTACAGCACTGAATTGGATTAATCTTACACATTTAGACCTTATAGGATTTTATTATCTAAAACAAGTTTTGACAGAGAGCATGATAAAAACAATAACTGGATTAGATTAAATTCTGTTATAAAACCATGGAGCAGTTAAACTTTATGACAAAAACCCCTCATTGTTCATTAATTTGTGGGCAGACTGGTTGCGGAAAAACAATATTTGTCCTCGACCTATTACAAACAGTTTATCGCTATAATTTGTTCATATTGTGATTTTCTGCCAACACTTAAATGGAACAAGCATATCATGATAGAAGGTTTATATGGACAGATGATGAAATATATTTATTTAATCCTAGCAATAAACTGAGTGAGTGTTTAGAACAGTTTTATAAACTGTTTGAAGGAACGCAGACACTATTTATTATAGATGACTGTTCGGCAAGAAAGAGACATAGTTAAAAAGAGAAACACTTTATCAAAACTAGCTTTAGTGGAAGACATGCTAGGATAAGTGTGTGGATTTTATGTCAAAAATATAACTCGTTTTAAAAGACTTTAGAGAACAGTTAAAGACTGTAGTGTTATTTCACATGAAAGACAGAGACTCATTTGAAGAATGTTTGCGCGAAAATGATGTTATTGAAAATGATCAGGAAAAACACAGGATTAAGCAAAAACTGAAATCTGAAAATTTTAGTAAATTAGTATTGAAAACGGATAATCCTACACGTATGTTTGTTTGTAGGGTCGTTATTTTTTGGTTATTGAAGTCTTACTTGTCAGAGAACTATAAAAAGCTCATTCTGGAGTCAGCCGGTCGAAACTTGTTGAGACCGGGTGAGCCAGAATGGGCTTTTTATAGTTCTCTTAGGGATTTTTCAAAATCACCTGCCCAAGCAAATGATAAAATTGTGTTCACTAGACTATGTACATGCTACAAAAAAAAAACCGAACAAAAAGCAAACAAACAAATTATTTGAACCTTAATGCCTGAAATAAAATAAAAAGTTAAGAAGCAAATTTATCTAAGTGTATTTTAGGCATTTGTGGGAAGGTGTTGGTGGTTGGGGTCATGTCTTTATTTGTGGGGCTGTCTCTAAGCATTCACTGTCCCTTTGTCTATCTTTAAATGCACGGCCACTACATTTCCTTTCTCACCTGTCACGTTCATGTGTTTTGTAAAAACCCTGGCAGGTACGTCAGTCTGTGCGGGTGGTGAATTTGACGCCCATAGTTTGTGATGTATGGGTCAGGCCTGGCTGGTTGCGCCATGGCCTCGTTGGCTGCTGGGGCCCCAGTCTGTGCTGGCACTGGAGGTTCAGGGGCTGCAGCGAGCACAGGCAGAAAGGTTGTACTCTGACGTGGCTGCCGTCTGAGGAAACGCCTGTTGCGCCAGTAGATGCTGCCATCAGTTAGCTCGACTTGGTAGGAACGTGGTGTCCTGCCACGAGCGATGATTTTGGCAGGCTTCCATTGGTCACCCGGTGCCAGCTGAACGTAAACGGTCTCTCCAGTCTGCAGGGTAGGGAGCGATCGACTCCGCGGTCGTAGAAGCGTTTCTGGCTGGCCTGACATTGGCGCCGTCTGTCTGTGACTCTCTTGGGGTCCACGACACGAGGTTGTAGTTGCAGGTGGGTTGTGGGCAGCACAGAGCGCAGCTGTCGCCCCATCAGCAGCTGTGCTGGTGACGCCAGTCCGTCCACAGGAGTGTTCCTGTACTCAGGATGCTGAGCAGCGCCAGTCCTTTTCCAGCCTTGGCCTTGTTAGAATATTCTTCACCGTCTGCACTGTCTTTTCTGCCAGGCCGTTGGACTGGGGGTATCGGGGGCTAGACGTTACGTGTTTCGTGTCCCAGTCTTTGGTGAAACAGGCAAACTCTTCTGAAGAAAACTGTGGGCCGTTATCGCTCACGATCGTCTCAGGGATGCCGTGTCTGGCAAAGTGTGCTGACAGTGTCTTGACACTGCCGCTGTTGTCGTGGTGGTCAGTTCATCCACCTCAAATAACGGCTGTAGAAGTCACAGTGACGAGGTAGTCTCTGTTGTTCCAGGAGAACAGGTCCACTGCTACCTTTTGCCATGGCCGTGATGGGACTTCATGAGGTATCATCGGTTCTTTGCAGTTCGCAGGTCTTCTTTCATTGCATACAGTGCACGTTTCAACGGTTCTCTTGTATGTCTGCTGCCATCCTCGGCCAGAATAGCACTTGACGGGCACGCTGTAGGCATTTCTCAATGCCCAGATGGCTTGCATGGATCTTGGTCAACATTTCTGGGCGGAGGGTTTCAGGGACCACAAATGCGCTCTCCTTTGAACATGACCCATCGATGATGGATAGTTCGTCCCGAAAGTTCCAGTAGTCATCTGCATTTTTGTGGCAGCTCTGACGAGAATCTGGCCAGCCATTTTGGACATATTTCGCCACAGATTGGAAAGCCTTGTCCTCACTGGTTGCTTTCCTGATCAGGTCCATCTTTTCATCACTGACTGGCAGATTCTTCACAATGCAGTGGATCTGTGAATCGAGGTCCTCCATGGTGTCATGGGCTCAGGAGCCAGTGACTTCCTTGACAATGTGTCTGCGACGGGTATCTGCTTCCCTGGGATGTGTTCCACTTTGATGCTGTACTTCTGCAGGCATAGCAGCATGCGCTGGAGACGCGGGGGTGCTGATGCCAGTGGCTTCTTCATGATTGTCTCCAGTGGCTTGTGATCTGACTGGACGAGGACCTGATGCTGACCATAGATGTACTGGTGGAATCTCTCACAGCCAAACACAATGGCATACAGTTCCTTTTCAATTTGTGCATAGTTTTCTTCGGTCTTGTTCAGCGACTTTGAAGCATACGCGATGGGTCTGTGGTCTTGAAAGAGTGCAGCACCCAAACCATACTTGCTGGCATCCACCTGCAGGGTGACTCTTTTGTCTGGGTCGTAGATGGCTAGTACAGGTTCGCTGGCGAGTGCAGACTTGATTTTGTCCCAGGCTGCTTGCTGTTGTGCTTCCCACATGAACTCATTTTCTGATTTCAACATTTCACGTAGTGGCTTTGTGGTCTCTGCCAGGTGAGGAGCGAATTTTGACAGGTACATGATCATGCCCAGCATGGTTTTCCAGTTCCTTTTTGTCCGCTGGAGGCTTCATGCTTTTAATGGCCTTGATTTTCTCTGGGTCAGGCTTGATTCCTTCAGATGAAATGATGTGGCCAAAGTAGTCCACTTCCTGCACGCCGATTTCTAGTTTATCAGGGTTCAGCTTCAGTCCCTTCCGTGGCCCTGTCGAGGGCAGCTTTGAGGTTTCTGGCGTGCTCCTCCTTGGTCGTTCCTGTCACCAGCACGTCATCCACCAGCGTCACCAGACCCGACAGGCCTCAAATATTTCGTCCATCTTTCTTTGAAATTCGTCCTGGGCGCTCACCATACCGAAGGGCATGCGCAGAAATCGATACCTCCCAAAGGGCGTATTGAATGTAGTCAGGTAAGATGCCTTGGTAGACAGCTTCATTTGCCAATAGCCACTCTTGGCGTCTAGTTTGCTGAAGTACTTGGCACCTGGGATCTTAGCCAGTGCATCCTCCAGTGTTGGCATGGCGTTAGTGGGGCCTCTTCACTGCCTGGTTCAAATTCTTTGGGTCCAAACAGATGCGTAGCTTCCCGTTGGGTTTTTCAACCACAACTGGCGAACTGACCCAGTCTTTGGGCCGCATCACTCTGGTGATGACTCCAGCTTCTTGCATGGCATCTAGCTCTGCTTTCAGGCGATCCCTCAGTGCATGTGGGACACGTCTTGGTGGGTGGACCACCGGCACAGCATTCTCTTGAAGGTAGATGTTCACTTCCCTTCTAGATTGCCCAATCTGTCGTCGAACAGGTGTTTGTTTTCGTGCAGTACAGCTTCTTTTGTCATCTGAGGGCAGGCGATTGTCAGGACCATTTGAATGATTTTCAATTGCAGGGAGGCTTGGAGCCCAAGGACAGGCTGGGAGTGTCCTGATGTCTCAGCAACGTAAAACGTGCCTTGGTAGTGCTGGCCCTTGTATGAGCACTGAAGCTCCATGATTCCCTGACATTTATGCGTTGACCTGCATACCCATATAGATTCGTCTTGCTGGGTTTGAGGGGGGGGGGCCGTTTGGACATCTTTCTGAAGACTTGGTATGGGATTACATTGACCTGCGCACCTGTGTCAATTTTGAAGCGCAAGACATCGCCTGTTTCCATGTTGATGTTGGCGTATGCAGTGTTTGGCTGGTCCTTGCCCTCGGCAATGGTGTCAACAGTGAAATTTGTGTCTGATTCGTCCTGTTGTTCTGGATCTCCACCTGATGGATTGCTCTTATCTTCCTTTTTGATCGGCAGACTCTGGAGAAATGGTTCAGTTTGCCGCACTGTAGACACTGCTTGCCGTAGGCTGGACATGCTCTTTTGCTGTGTGTCTGTCCACAGTTGCTGCAGTCGAACGTGTCTTCCTTCCATTTTCTTTGTGTTTGTGGTTTGTTGTTCTCCCTCTTGTTTGACTGATTCTGGTAGGACAATCTGTTTTCTTCACTACTCTCCCAACGTCTTTCCTTGATTGCCTCCACAGCTTCATCTTTTTGCATAGTTATCAGCTGCTGCTTTGTTGCTTCATGGGTAACGACCATTTCTATTGCTTTTTCATTGTCAACTGGTCACCGACTTGCAATAGTTTTCTCTGGCATCTTGAGATGTGATTCCACCAAACTATTCTGTCACGTACCATTTCATCAGGTTCAGAATAAGTACAGTCTTTGACGAGGGTACGAATACTGGTGAGGAAGCATTCAAACGTTTCACTTTCTTGTTGTGTTCTGTTCAGGAACAGGTATCTTGCAAACAGTGTATTCTTTTTGGGAGTCGTGTGCTTCTCAAATTCCTGTATAACACCTCCAGTTTCTGACTGTCTTCATGAGACAAACACCAAGTGTTGTATATTTCTCTCCCCCTCTCTCCTGACCATATGAGTAGATATGCGCACTTCTCTGCTGCTGTAGTCTTGTGGAGAGGTCCAGCAAACATCAGGTCCGCATGCTGTCTGAATTTTCGCCATTCTTCTTGAAGGTTTCTTGAATCCCAATCTAAACTAGGATTTTGAAGAGATGAGGCCATTCTTTACTGTGTGCTCAGGTTCGTTTGTTTTCTGATACCATGTAGAATATATACGACACAAGGGAGCTATGCTTTAACGTCTTTATTCAAGCCTTGCAGGATTTCCACTGACCAATTTCATCTCGCCCCAACCAACTTTCTTTAGTGAATTCTCCTCAGTCATTCAAGCCACGCCATGCATGCACTGTTCATTCAGAATAAATGTTCACAAATTACTACATCCACAGAGTGGGATACTGGCCATATCTTAGTACCCAGTTAAATATATTCTTAAGAGGTATAATTATATTAGGCAAACTGGCTTTGATTATTTCATTTGAGATTCCGTCCTTTCCCGTGGCTTTTTTATTTTTTAAATTTCGAAATGTCTTATGGATTTCTGATATACTAATTGGTTCATCAACATTTGGATTATATATAACATTTCTTGCTTCAGACAATTTTTGCTCAGTCAGTTTTTTTCTCTGTTCTGTTATTTCAATATTCCTGCTAACTAATTTTTCTAAGTGAGATATCCATTTGCCTTCATGGATTTCCTTCCTTTTATTTTGATTCGTATTTTGCATGTTTGTTAATTCGTTTAGTGTTCTCCATACTTGATTTGGATCCTTCTCAAAGGCTTCATTTAGTTCTCTAATAAGTTTGTCTCTGTATGTATTTTTTGTCTTTCTTAAAGTACTTTTGTATGCTTTCACTGTTGAAAAGTACTTTGTCTGTAGGTATCGATTGAAAGGGTGTCTGTTCAGTGCATTTAAAAGTGATCTTACTTCTTTCCTTAGAAGAAAACATTTTTCATCAAACCATTTTTTGTGTTTCGGATTTGTTCTCTTTCTTTTGCGCATGTGTCTTTGTTTGAGTGATAAGGATGCTGCGTCTTTTATTGTTTGGGTCAGATCATTAATCATGTTGTTAATGAAGACCGAGGTCTCCGTATCATGATCTTGTGTCTTCTCCATACGTTTCTCTATTTCTTCTATACGACTCTTCATGATAGGGTTATTTAAAGCAATGTTCAGCTTTACTGCAGATTCGTCATCCCAAATAATGACGTGATGGTTGTGTTAACTTTTGTGTCATTTCTGTTTGACGTGTTATTACGTAAGGGAGCACTGTCAGCATGCGCATTTGTTTTCATATTAGGTCTATCATTGCCAACAGTAGGAAGTAAATTGACAGCTCTATAGGACAATGATCAGAATATACAGTGAGTTTATGAACTTTGCATGCAATAACATCTTTCATTTAGGTCTTGCGATATAATGAAATAATCTACAACGCTACTCCCTTTTGTGTTGAAACAAGTAAAATTTCCTCGAAGATCGCCAAGTGAGCGACCATTAAGAATATACATATTATTTTCCAAACAAATATCTACTAATTTTTCGTCCATTTTTTTGTTAACGCTGTCTTGAGAGCATCGTTTGTGAATAACGTTATAAGGATTGTCACTAGGATATGCATGTAAGTTGTTTTTCACCGTCCGTGTCAATATAATCTATTAATTGTCCAGTTCTTGCGTTAAAATCCCCACACAATATAACATTCCCTTTGGTAGAGAAATGTTCTGTTTGTCTTTCCAACTCTTCCCAAATGCGCACCGTATTATCACGTCCATAAGACGACGATTCAGGCGGTATATATATATACAACCGATGAAAGTATCAAGTTCGTCTTTTGTGGAAGAAAGAATTATCCAAACAATGTCAGAATTACTCGTTGGGTGAAACTTGATTAGCGTTCGTAGTTCCTTCTTGATAAAAACTGATATTCCCCCTGATGCACTTGGAGCCTTGTTCCGTTTTTTCCTGCAGTAATGAACACCAGGGGCAAAGCCTGGTATAAAGATATCGTTAATATCTTCTCGTTCAAGATGAGTTTCTTGCAATATTACTATGTCATAATCAGAACATATTCTGTGTATTTCTTCTTCAAAGAATTTGTTAATCATTTCTACCATCGATTGTCTCCCTAAATCCTTTAATGTTCCACGAAAATATCTTAACTTTTTTCTGTACCATAATGTGTTAATATTGAACAACCAATGTTATTAAAATTATATTACCCAAACACAATTTCATACTGTGATTTAAACTCAAGTGAAAAGGAATAAAGTGAAGATTTCTAAACACTTAGTTCACAGAAGCGCATCTGATGTGGTGCTATAATATAATGACACTGCCATATTATAATGTCAAATAAAGTATTCGCAATTTTTTGTGGATGAAAATTTGTCTCAAGAAGTTTTAGTTCTCAGTTGCTCTGGTTACCAGAATCCATAGTCCCTCAGTTGCTCTGGTTACCAGAATCCATAGTCCCAATAACGGTTGTTTTTGTACTCGTTCCAGTCGTATTGGTAGCTGTTGCGGTTTGCCCGGAAGTCCTTGTAGTGGTCACGTTGTTTGTTTAAGTGCTTGTTTGATAGTCATTCCGGTCAGTCCAGGCGTGGTAGTAGTTGCTGTGGTCTGCCTGGAGATCCGTGTAGTTGTCCCGTTCGTTGTATCGTCTCGCCGTGTATCGGTTGTTGTAGGGTCTGTTGTAGTCGTTGTAACGTCCTTGCCTGTCTGCATCTGGCTGGAAGCGCTGGTGGGGTTCCGCTTGTCGACGTGACGTGTAGGATTTGTCTGGTCTTTGTGTGAAGAACTGTTGCCGACTTCTGTCCTGGTGTTGCTTATTTCTGGTGTTATTTCTGTTAGGGTTTTGTCTCCAGGAGAAGTCATTTTGACGTCTTGTCCCCTTCCCCTTTTCGTTTCTTCCGTTGCCTGTTGTGCTCGTTTTTTGTGGAGAGTGGAGAGGGAAGCGGTTTGTATGGTCGGGGTCTTTGTTTCTTCCAAAAAAGACTGTGCACGTGCCTCCCAATATTTGTTGCCAGAATACTGGCACCCTTTTTTGAGGGAAGAGAAAGCATTTTACCAATTCTAACTCACTTGCTTCACCACCGAGTTTTTGGGCGAAAGTGGCCTAAAAGCCGCCTTTTTCTGTGGCGGAAGAGAGAGAGAGAGAATCACTGGCAACCCTGACAAAGTCCGTTAAGGTCAAGTTGCCCTCAGAACAGACAGACAGACAGACAGAGAAGAGAGAGACAGAGAGAGACAGACAGACAGACAGAGAGGCGCCCATGCACACACACACACACACACACACACACACACACACACACACACACACACGCACGCACGCACGCACGCACGCACGCACGCTCGCATTCACACAGACACCACACACTCACACACACACACTCACCCCACCACACACACACACACACACACAAACACACTCACACACACACACACACCCACACACACGCACTATTTAAAAAAATGTGCCCCGGTTTACAGTAGCATACCCCCCGCCTACGGTGGCGTGCTCCCTGTCTACATTGCAGGTGTGCCTCCGGCCAAAAAAATTAATACTGCCGCACTCCCTCCTTACCCCCACTCCTTCCTGCCCAGCTTGCTCGATCGCACCATATGACATCAGCCAACACTGCCCGCGTGGCGGCGCTGTCACAGCCTGGCCAATCAGCGGGCGCTCACATGACTAGGTAACCCACACATTCTTTCGCTGACAGTCGGACGAGCAGGACGGTTTACCTGTGCGGTGGGTGTGTTATTTTAATAACCGGTTTACTGAAACAGAATTGTGTATCTTAAAGGTTTGTTGGTTTAAGGAAATGAAAACGTTGAAGGCAATATTGTTAACAAAGATACAGCCAGTTTTAATACGTGTTTGGCTATCGATGAGATTGTTCCTTATCTAAAAAATGGCGCGCATTGTTGAAAGTTGGCCGAAGCAAAACAAACCATCACGCGTTGATTGTTGGGAGCTGGCTTGAGACAGCTAAAGCCATGTTTTTTAAACATGGCGTTCATTTCTTAAGGCGGAGGTAAACACGGCTAATTCGTATGCTAAAAAACTTATATTTGAAACATTTTTTGCTGTTCCTCCCAAGTAAAAAATGTTCTCAGTTTGTATCAAACTTGATTGATTGTTAATTTACAGATTCAGTGTTCATGGGGCAAGCTGATCTGTGTATTAAGATGTGTTATACTTTCTACTTTTCTAATTCTAACCAGTTCATCTGCCTTCAAGTGTGCCCTTATGCAACTGAATGGCGATTTTCGAATGTTCTGGCAAACAAACTAGATAGGGCTAGGCAGACCTTAGTACATCTACCAGTATGGAGAGGAGTAGTGCGTAGCCGGGTGGCGGCCTGTGGGGAAGTCAGCCTTGCTATAAATAGCCGTTTATACATGAACGGCTATTTTTAGTGTAGAGGAGTGAGTGCTCTGCTCCGCGCTGTGTGTGTGTGTGTGTGTGTGTGTGTGTGCGGGGTGGTGGTGAGGGTGGAGGCAGTGGTGGTGTGTTTCACTCTATCGCCCACACAGCAGCCCCAGCTCATTCAAGTGGCGTAACGTGGATCCACCCCTAGCTTTCTTCTTTTTTTTCTTTTTTTTTTCCTTTCTTTCTGTCCGCCACCACCGTTTCACTTCCTCGCCAAGCCAGCTCGCGGCAGACAGCGCCTCTGCTGACGTCACAACCCCCTCCTCCTCTCCCTCCCACCCTTCCCCACCCCCTCCCTTACAACCTCCCACCTGTCGACTTTGCTCGCTGCCTACGCCAGAGGTGGTGGGTGGTGGTGGTGGTGTGCCGTTGGGAGCTGCTAACAGTGTTATTGTGAAGTGCAGCAAGAGGACTGCGGGGAAATCCGCCTTGCTATAAATAGCCGTTTATACATGAACGGCTATTTTTTAGCAGCAAGAGGACTGTGGGGAAATCCGCCTTGTATAAATAACCGTTTATACATGAACGGCTATATTTAGCAGCATGAGTCTAACAGGATGTAGTGGTGCTCGTAACTGGGACAGATGTGCCCCACCCCCCACCCCACGCATGCACACCTCCTCCTCCCACCCCCCCCCACACATGCACACCTCCTCCTCCACCCCCACCCCACGCATGCACACCTCCTCCTCCCACCCCCACCCCACGCATGCACACCTCCTCCTCCCACCCCCACCCCACGCATGCACACACTTAAGTCACTTTTAAGTTCTTAACTTAAGTCACCTCAAGTCACTTCAAGTCACCCCAAGTTCTTAATTAAGTTTTTAATTAAGTTTTTAATTAATACTTCAAGTTCTTAATAAGTTCTTGATTAAGTTCTTGATTAAGTCGCCTCAAGATCATAACCAAGTTCTTATTCAAGTTCTTATAATTATCAAAAAATACAATGTATGTTTTTATCTTAAATAGTAGATGCCTAATATAGTACACACACGCCTCAAAAAACGCGTCATCGTTGAGGATGTCTTGTTCAGCGTTCTCTGCATAGATCTTAATGAAGCTCTTACATCCTAAGCAACCGCATTGGTTACAATTCTGGTCTATGGAAATGTCTTTTATAGACTCCATGTCTTTATTTATTGACTTTATCATTTTATAATACGCCATGATCTATTTTTATTAAAAATTTTAAATTAAGTTCTTAAAATATTATTGCATTATAAATGGATCAAAAATGATGCTTTGTTATTGGCGGTTTTGGCGTGCTGTTGTCTTTCTCTGTATTTAACGGTTCAGATTTTTTTGGTTGCTTTTGTTTCTGCTGCCATTGTGTATATATTTTAAAACCCCTAATAACCGCCCCCAACAGCAGCAATGGCGCCAAAAATGGCAAAAAGTTTTAAGTTCAATATTCCATGAAGACTTTGGTGCCCTTGTATCACATGGAGTTTTATAGCGGGCATTGAATCAACTTGTTCTGGCGCTGGCGGTGTTATGTTTTCATGATGAGTCATATTCTGTAACATTAATTTTTTTTGTCTGTTCCACTCTGCTAATTTTCTTCCTGCTTCAACACGCCCAGGATTTTTAATGGTCCCACCTGATTCAGCGTTTTCTGCTGATTTCTGGCTTGGTTACTTTCTCCACCTGATTCAGTGTTTTCTGATTCTGCTGATTTTCCAGCTCGTTCATTTTGAAGGGAAAATAAAATCTATATGATTAAAAGTAATTAATCCCATGATCGCTGGCGACAATAATGTTCCAAATCTGTAATATAGATCACAGCCTAGAGACTCTAATGTTTTAGTTAAAACTGGATCCTGCGTTAAATCATACATAAAGTCTTGTTCAGAATCAATGGGAGCAAATCTACTGACTAGTTTAGTGTACAAACTAAGAACCGTTTGCCCCACACTTTTCACCATTCTAGACCCCAGCTGCGCTTCATACCTGTTATGATACTTTATAATGTCTTGCGGCGACATCTGTTGAATTTGTTCAATGCTGAATTCAGTTCCGAGGAACTGTTTTGTTTTTCCACATGCTGCCAAAGAATACAACCTCTCCTTTTTGGGCATAATAGCTTGGTCATCAACTTGGTCATTCATAAGTTCAGGAAGGTTTAGGCTGCCTTGTAGCTGTAGGAGATCATCGCTGTTCATGTTTTTTAATAATTATAATTATTTTATTTTATAAAAATGAGCACCGAAAAAACTGTTGCTAACCTTGTATACCATTCTGCTGTTATTGGAGGCCTAAGTGTAGGATACTCAATGCTTGGTAAAAGCTTGTTAAGAATTAAACCAGCAGATCTTGGCAAACTAGACTTTGAGGATTCAGCAAAGCTAATTGCTATCATTGCAGCTTCGGTTGCTACGAAAGATTTTCTAGTCAAGCAAGGAATAATTCCAGACAATATAAATATGTAAGAAAAAATACATTTATAAAAAATGGCTTCACTCGCAATAATGATAGGCGGCGCTGTGGTGAATGCGCTTGCTTTTAGCGGAAGTAATTTCGCATTTAGTAAACTGCGGGATGACAGCGAGAGAAAAAGACATAACAAAGCTATGGAGGAACTAGCAGCTGCACAAGACGCCTATGAAAAGCAGAGACTTGAGCAGTTAGATTTTATTAATGACACACTGAAAAAACAGGGGCATGCAGCTTACACATTTAAAAATGTTGATCAAGCAATAAAACAATATTATCTTGTAACAGGCAAACCAATCGAGACATTGCCCCCACCAAAATTCAGTGACTTTTATCAACCATCAGAAAAACAAAAGATGCAAGAAATCGGGTTTATTGTCGTTGGTATGACCGTCGTGTATTTTGTTGCACATAATATTGGCTGAGTAAAAATGAACAAAATCTATTATTCGCCAAAAGGATATTGGAAGGGAATCACAGCAATTAAAAAGCTAAGCCAAGCGGCAGGAGTCAGTGAACAAACAGCAAAGGAATGGTTATCTAAACAAGCGATTTGGCAAATTTATTTACCTGCACCTAGACGAATACAGAGACCACACTTTGTCAATACAACTCCAAACGACACCATCAAATGGACCTTCTATATTTACCTCTGATACGATTAGACGAAAAGATTTAAGTACGCACTCACAGTCATTGACATGGCTTCAAGATACAAAGATGCGGAGCCATTAACACAAAAGAGTGCTTCTGCTGTTGCTGTTGCCATACAATGATATACCAACGAGGCCCCTTAACTTTCCCTCGCATGATTCAAGTTGATGATGGAAAAGAATTTAAAGGCCAAGTGAATCAATTATTGTTAAAACATAGAGTTACTATTAGAAGAGGCATTCCGGGAGTTCACAGATCACAGGCTTTAGTTGAAAACTTTAACAAACAGTTAGCTGAAAGATTTTTTCCTACCCGTATCACAGAGAGCTGATTGACAATTCTCGCAACACAGAATGGTTAGAAGACTGCCCTCAGTTTTGCGCGCAATGAATAATGAAGAATTTAAAGGGCTAAACCAGTACAAGCAATCAAAAGAAAAACAATAAATGTTGTTGAAGGAGAGTCTTCATCCGGCAAACTATTACCGTTTAGTTTAAAAGTAAGGTACCTTTATTTACCAGGGAAGCAGAAGGGGACACTCGCATCAGGGCAACAGATCCAGTTTGGAGTGTTGACCGTACGAAATAAAAAGAATTGTAAAAATGAATCCCCCGTGTATTATTTACGAGAAACTGGCACAACAAAACAACCAGCTCCTCAAAGATCTTTTGTGAAAGAAGAACTGCAGATAATTCCGCCAGACACAGTTCCGCTTTAATTAATTTACGGTTCTCCAGTGCCCAATTGCATATGAAAACTCTGGATTAACAAACACCCGTTTTGTGTTTGTTCTATCTAATGACTTCTTTGTTACAACTGTTGTGTTGATCTCATGTAGATTAGATCGCAGTTTTACGTTGTCATGATGAAAAGTCTTATTGCCAAACAATGCTTCTTTGTAGTTGTCATGTGATATGTTTGACTGCACAACGCTGCGAGATATTCCCTTTGCTTTCTTAATGATTTTCTCCTGGCTCGAAATACTGTACATTTTCGACCTTAAACCAACATACTCCTTGATCACCTTTCCAGATAATTCATCCTTCATCTTTCCTAAAACCTTCTTGTTAGTAATTGAATGCAAAGGCGAATCTTTAGGATAATCAGATGTGTCGTACCATCCGCATGTCCTTTAGCCACTTCGATTTCCATGTCTTTATAGATGTCTTCAGTAGGAATATCTATAACAAAACTATCTGTATCTGTGTAAAGCACTCTGGACTCAGGATACGAGGGCTTAAAGTAGTCATAAAGAAACTCTAACATCAAAAGCTTTGATAATTCTAAAACAGTAAACCCAATAAAAAAGGTTTGTCTAATTTGACTTTCTTTTTTTCATCATTATAGCCAAAAAGCTGATCATGAAATCTTCTGAAGTCCTGATAATTAGGTTTTGAAGTCAGCTTAATTGCTTCATTCTCTCTGGTGACCAATCTGACATCTTTGCGCTTGTGCGGATTCTCCATAGTTTTTCCAAAACAGCTGTTGTTCATCAGCTTGAAAAAGTCTTTTTCTGAAGCATCTGTGGATTTAGTTCTAAGATCAGTATTCTTCATGATGTATGGTTTCATGAACTGTTCTTGATCAAAAGCAATTATGCGATGACAGCTGTTAACTTTAAACCATGTCTTAAATAAAATTGTAGAAGTCTGTAATGACAGACATAATTTTTTTTTGCCCGAAGATTAGGCACAAGTTTAGGCGGTTCTCTTGGATCCATCTTTAGACTTTCTGCTGCTAATGGATAGTCATTATGCAGGTCATGGAGTTCATGAGGATATTCTAAGTCAACTTCTAGAATGAAACCACGCTGTTGATCAGGCGCCAAACTACCCAACCACTTTAATGCCTTTTGAATATTGTTCGGATCGCCGCCTGTGTACATTTTAAAGTTGCGTAATGGAAGCGATTGCGCCATTGCCCATCCATACAGATTGTTTGCGTCTAAATACATGAGATAGTTAGACCTTTTTACTTGGATCATAATCATCTAAGTATTTGTTGTTTGCTTTACAGTAATGATGCGACGCCATACTAATTCCTCCACGCAATCCGTTTTCAATCATCTGAATCATTGGTAGGTCAGACAATAAATCAATCTGTACTCCAGTAAACTTTAAGAAGCGTCCCAACTCATCCCGGGCGCAGAAATATAATGGAGGATCCAAACTGAATTTTTTTTCATGGGGTCTTCATAATTTTCAAAAATTTTCCCCAACAAACAACATTCCCTTTAAAGAGGAGTCAGATAGTCTCCCACTTTTTACAATCTAATTTCTGCCACGCATCTTGGCTGTGGTAATCAAAAATCATGATGTCCCTTTCCTCTAGACTAAAAAAGAACGCCCCCTTTAGGAGGAATTGTCTTCATCAAAACCTTTCCAACTGTTATTACTCAAAAGGGGGTAAACCCCCTTTTTTCTAAAAAGGGTTTGAGTCAAAATGTTTTTTTCCGTTTTGGGCGGACTTTAAGGACATAGCCAGTGATTTAAATGCCCCATCATTCGCATGAGTCTTTAAAAAGACATGTTTTTTAAATTAAAGAACATTATTTTTCTGATGATGTGCAATGCATGACACCCTAAAGGGCAGCCCCAGCTTTCATTATAAGATGAGGCCCGAACCTCGAAAGTTATTGAAAGAATTTTGGGCGCTTCCATTCTTAGGATCAAATTTAGTTGAAGATTGCATTTACTGTGCGCTGCTCCTCTGAACTTTCCCAAATTTTCAGGGTCTTTACGTCGGATTCTCTCCCCTTGATAAAGACCAAAAACCGAAAATCCAACAATGTGTGGGAGTAACTGTTTTTGGTCTTCAGGTGTCTTTATAAATTTAAAGATAAGTTTGATTTTAGAACAGCCCCTTGCGCATTGCGCATGCGTTCTAAAAAGTTTTTCGGGCATTGGCCCTCTTAAAATTTTTGGCTTTAATGAACGCCACCCCCTGACAACGATGAAAGAAAATAACAAATTTATGATTACTCTTAAACTGTTTTTCGAAGTTTTTGTGGCGCCGGCCCCTTCAAAAGGAACAATGATGATTAAAAAGCTGCGAAAAACAACATAGGTAAATTTTTGCACCGTTCCATTCTTAAAAAAATTTAGACCCGGGGTGGAGGTGTAATTAGTTCCGTATTACGTCTACGAACTTTTAAATGTTTCTTTGTTCGCTGCCTTGAACGAGGCATTCTTTTAAAACTTTTTCCAGAATTCTTTTTTGTCCCCCATCTTTTGAATATGTTTCTTAGTCTACTCCGTGCGTAATAAATGTTTTAATGCGGTACCCCCCCGCTGGTAAAAGTCAGTATAAGTCAACATGATTTTTGTTGGTTCCCCATTGTTGGATGTTCTTGGACACTTTAATTGGAAACCAAATTTGTTTCCTCACCCCAGGGTATACTTTAACAGTTATTGGTTTGTTTTGTTCTTCAAAATGATCAATTTGGTCTACACTAACAGGAAAGGGACACCCCCACTAAATTTAAGATCATTGAGAAAGGGGTGATAGTTAGACACTCTCTCTGCGTTTTTGGGGGCTAAATGCACCTTGCAAAACACACCACATAAAACATTTGTTGTCTGTATTCTTTATTTTTAAAACTCTCTTTTTGCAACAAATTTGGTGGGGTAGGGGAAAATGAAAACTTCCAACAATGGGTGCATACTTAGCCTTTTTTTAATAACCCTAAAACTTCGCCCTCTGCCCAAACCAGGCCTCTCATTTTGGTTTTTTCAGCCGCAGGTCAAATGTGCAAGCGTTCGTTGCCCAACCGGGTTTTAAAGTCATTATTACAAAAAAATAGTTGTTGTTTAGTTGAGCCCCAGACTTCTGATTTTCTTATTTATTTTTAAATAGTCGTTTAAAACAGCTAACATTTTTTTAATGGGGGGTTTTTTTATTTCCCCTGGAACTTGAGAAATGATGAAAAAAATTTCCCGAGTTTTTGGGGTCAAGACTTTAAATCAATATCATTCGGTCTTGAAAAAACGCTCTCCCCAAAGCTTCCTTAAAAACAATTCATCTGGTCCTCATATTCTTATCCTTTTGAGTTCTTTTCTAACTCAAAATATTTTTAAATTAAAAAAAAATTCTTAATCAAACAATATCGGGGTTTTTTTTGCGTTGGACCAAAACTAAAGTATAAACATTTTTTGGTGTTTTTAATGGAGCTGTTTAGAACAGAGTTTAATGTCTCGTTTATTTTTTTTTAAGCATTCCTTTTTTATCTGCTCGGGGTCGGGCTTTTGAAAAAACTTGCTCCCCTTTTCTTTGAAGTAAAACTTTTGTCTTTTGTAGTCATCAAATCGGCCTGTAAACGTTTTTAAATTTTTACCCCGTATGTTTGAGTAAAATAGTGCTTTATTTATTGTATTTTTAAACGGCTAAGTTTAGCTGTTATTATTGAACCTGGTGTGTGTTTTTGGGAGTTTAGTTTTTTTAAATTTTTTTGCCAGCCGCACTTCAGCAAATGAAAAAAGCCCGAGGGCTAAAGACAAACCGCCTAGGGGTAAAGCTGCGGGTGCCTACCCCTTTTGCAAAGGGACCAAACTTTTTTTCCGCCGAGCAGAACTTTTGTTGAGCCCTATTAAAATATGTAACAGCTTAAAGGCAGCAGAAATACCTTCGTTTGGTTTTTTGCGTATTTTAAAAGGGTCTTGCTCATTTTTTTTTTGATTTGTGGGTAATGTTTTTTAAATTTAAGGTTTTTTTTTTGGGGGCTTTTCTATCTCTTTCTTGGCGGCGTGTAGGCACATTTGGATAATTTTTTAAAGACATGTTTTTATAAAATAAAAATAATTTAGTATTGTAACTTTTAATTTTGTTATTTTAAATTTCAGCTGCGCACATATATTAAAAACAAATGTACATTAAGCGGTTTATGGCTTTTTCTTCTTTATCAATTTAAATGTTTATTAGTCCTCACAGTTCCCCCCGTTTCCCCTGTAGCTATTTCCCCGTTGACCTTGGAACCATAAACCGTATTTTTTGTTTTTAAAATATCAAGTTTACGCTGTAAAGGTGTAGTCTTTGCCAAAAGGTCAATGTTGGATTTCTCACCCCCACTCCAAACAGTTTTTCTTTTTCATCAAATGTGTAAGGTTTAAGCCCGTAGCATAGATTTGGTTAGGACTGCCCTCAATCGAACTTGTTACTTTCGTTTTTTTGGGATTAAAAAATTTTCACTTCCTCTTTTGAATGGTTCTTCATTTACACCAAAAAAATTCCTTTAAGCATCTTGTGAGACGCTAAAACAAAAATTCCTATATGTCTGCCCTGCTTCTAGGTTTTGTTGTATGATGAATCCTCTTTCTTTTTATTTGCAAATTTTTGATGATTGTTTTGTTCAATCACCCTTGTAAATTGGGTTGCAAACAACGTAAACTCAAACGAGATGTCAAAAATGCTGTACTTTGCTTCTGCCCTGAATTTGAAACCTTTTTTTCATTAAAAGTATTTTTCAACTGAAAACCCTGTCTTTTAATCTCCTTAAAAGTAGGGCGCATGCGCTTTTAACAATAAAAAATCAAGGAAGGGAAAAGCGTTTTCCAAACGCAAAATTTACACCCACATACTTTTCCCGTCTTTGATTGCGGCACCTATTCTATGCTTTGTGTTTTTTCATTTTCTATTCCTTGAAAGGGCAAAGTACCCCTTTTCTTTCCCGGTTTAGCCATAAAAATCAAATATTTTAAAAAATATGTCTGATTGGTAAAGAAAATTTTTCTTCCCCCTAAGTTTATAGAAATTTTTTTAAACTTTTTGCCCCCCCCAGATTCTGTACAACTGCCCCTTTTTGGGTCTGTTGTTGAACGGCGCTTTTTTAAAAAGAAAGAACGCGCGGCCTGGCACAATCACGTCATTTGCCCCTGGGTTGGGAAAATTTTGACATAAAAAATTTGATCTCATAAATAGTAGATGGTTTTTTGGAACAGAAATGTCCGTTTATTTCCCTTCACCCCAAAAGGTTCTTTCAGTTTCTATGGGGGTTAAAAGAATCGACCATGTGCTTTACTTTTTTTATAAAACAAAATAAAAATTAAAATTTTTTAAAAAATTTGGCAGGCATTGAAGATAAAAGATTTGTTTTTTTTTATCGGGGAGACGACAGAGTGAAATGATCCCTTTGACACAGCTCGCTCAATGCGGGGAATTAACAAAAAGTCGGTGGAGCATTTTCAAAAGTTTAGGTCAAGAACCCCCGAATTTAAAAACCCAAAAAGATTTTGAATTAAAAGTGGTCATTTGTCTGTAAAAACGCCCAAAGGGGAAAACTTGTTCGGCTTACAACAAACCCCAACCCATCAAATTTTTTTAGCCGGGGGTTAAATTAAAAAATAGACCATTGAAGTCAAAAAGCCTTGGCATTGCTAGCCCCAAAATTAGATAGGGGATGCAGTTGCTAAACTTAAAAACACATACAAAACTCCCGACAGAAAACCCAAATGAAAAACTGGAACTTAAAAAATTTAAAAATCAATACAGGGAATAATAAATCAATAGAAGCAAAAAACCCTTTTTTTGAAGAAAAAGCGTTAAAAAAAAATAATGATTCCCCCCTTGCCTATGCGGGGAAAATTTTTAGCCCTTGATCTACTTTTTAAAAACCCTCAGAGGCAATTAAAAAAAAAAAATTTAGCAAAACTAGGTGAACTAGATGGGCATATAAAAAAAGAAAAGAAAAACTCGTTGAGGGTGATGACGCCAACTTAGGGCCCGTATTAAAAAAGATTTAAAACCAAAAAACTAAAAGTTTTTTAAAAAAAGAGAGATCACAAAAAAAATAAAGTGACGACTACTAACCCAGACCTTTACGAAAATCAAGTGAATGAATAAGAGAAAATATCGAAAAAATTTTAATGAAAACGCAACGCTAGAGAAAAAGAATAAGAACATTGTTTAGAGAGCGGGAGTCACATTGGGAAAAACGTTAAAAACAGCCTTAGGATTTGCAATAAGTACATGGTGAGGCTATTACAGGCGGGTGGAGGGGGAAAATTTTAGTGCCCCCCGCCGCCATCGCCCCACCGAAAAATCTGGGGAAAAAAAAGTTGATCATCTTTCGAGTTTATTAAAAAAAAATTGCCGGTAAAGCTATAGACTCTTTACCGGGGATTTAGAGGTATTGTTTGCTGGCTTTTGTCTACTGCAAGCAAAAGTAGTTTGGGTTTTTGGCCGGCCTTATGGAATTTTGTTTCGTAAAAAGTTGGGGTTAAATATTTTGAGATAAAGACCAAGTAATCCTAGGCCCCGTTAATCCAAAAAAAAGCGTTCTTTTATATTCATGGGCACGCGAAAAAGAGTCCGCGAGTTCGCTGGGTCTTCAATGACTTTGGGGGGTTTTTTGGGCTTCGGGGATTAGATGACTTAATCTTGGGGGTTCTTTTTTGTTTGTATATTACTGGCTCGAAATTTTTGTCGTTTTTCCCAACCTTTTGTTCATTGCCTGCTTAAGAATTTCATTATTATAGTTTTTATTTTACCTATCTGGGGTCGAGGGCAGAAGGGGCCTTATAAACCAGTGCCAACAGCAAAGTCTTTTTCGTCTTGCGTATTGAAAACATTTGGTACCTTTTTAATCCCTTAAGGGAAATAACTGTGAAATTAATGGCGTCCCCCTAAATTTTCTAATATTGTTTTTTTTGGCGTCAACCGTAGAAGACGTTATGCTTTTTTTGGTGCTTGCGAACCTACAAACACCAAAAGTAAAGTACGAATAGAGTCGTTTATCGTTCTATTCCCCCTAGTTAGGCCCCCAGAAGTGTCTAAAATAAATGTTGTCCATGTGTTTTTGCTCTTGCTGTAGGGACCCGGGCTGAAAAAAGTTGGGCCGAAAAGAAAATTTGGAAAGGAGGTGCCGTCATGTTAACTTTCGTGCGTGCCCCGAAAATAAAGGTCGCCTAGGCCTGATTATGATCCAAATTTTTCTAAAAACCTGTCTTGAGTTAAATGAATTTTGTTACAGATCCTTTCAAAAGCCTTCAGCTTTTTTTGCTGATTTGGGTTAAAAAGGTTTTGTATTTGGCAAAGGCGCTTGAATTCAGCCAAAAAACGTTGAAGGTGTAAAAGAAATGAAATCGGTACATGACCTCAAAGGTCTGGTGATTTAAAAGATCAAATTCCCCACTCCCCAACCCCGTTGATGCGCAAAAAACAGCAAAAATTTAATGGTTCCCGATAAAATGCATCGATGACTAAAACCACGCTTTCCCTTTATGTGGTGTTTTCAAAAGGGGGGGTTTAAAATAGCTCTTAAAGGAGTTCACCTTTTTATGAAAAGAGGGGATTGGGGGACAGCAATGTAAAAAGTATCAGTTTTTAATTTTTAAGATTTTAGTGCGGCCCAAAAAGAAATATTTTGCTCGTATATTTGAAAACACCATTTTTATTTCGTTTAAAAAATGTTTGTAACAATAAACAACTCAAGACCCCCCTTCGTTTTTTTTGAAATGTGTTTAAAAAAGATTTGGAACCCGAAAAGGTCGCGCTCCCAAAAATTCTACAAAATCGTTGGTTTAATATAAGCAAAGCCAAGGGAAAACAAGATTCTAAAAGTTACCAAAGGGGGACCAAAAAATTTGCCAGTTAATAATACCTATGGTTATTCGGGTTTTGCTCATAAAAGAAGAATGAGTAAATTTGAATTACTCTCAAAAATTTAAAAAGAAATCTAAAAACAAAGTTTAAAATTTAAGCCCTAAGAAGTATCTTTCTTTTTTGAAGAGAGCTAGTAAAAATGTTAGGGTTTACAACTGGCAATCTACCCACTTATAGTTTTTATGCTGGCCAGATGAACACTTTTGAGGGGGGAAAGTCCGCCTCGATCTGCATACATTTATTTTCTCTATGTTCATTTGGTGGGCTGAGCACTGATGAAAAATTTTTGATGGAAGGCCCCCCAACTGTTTTTTTAAAAGGGTCTTCCGCAGGGGGAAAATGATATTGCGATTTTGAAAAATCAATTCCCCATTTTTCAGTTTTTAAAAGATTAGTTTTGGGGGGTTGGATCATTTAATATAAAAAAACAAGACAAAAACGGGGAAAGTTGTAATGTGATAACCTGCACATTTTTTGGAAATAAAATAATACCTACTAAAAAATAAGTCGTTGGGCCCGAAAACCGGAGTTACATTACGCCCCGTGAGGGTATAACCTTGAATTAAAAAACCTTGCAGAGTTGCGGACTTTGAAAGAACGGTGGGGGAAGGCTTTTTTTGGGTTTGAGTACATAAAAATGGGGATTATAAACGCAAAGATTTGGGACACCAAAAAGTTTTCCCAAACTAGAACAGCTGCGCAATCTAGAAGCAAAAAAAAGGGTTTGGGCCCTATGAATTAAAATAGTTCGAAAGCCTGCCCCCAATGGCACTTAGAACCCCTATTTTAAAAAAGGGGAAAAAAAAATTTGAATTATAACGCCATTTACATATTTTAGCCGTCAAAAAAGTTTTCAGAAAAGCATTACTCTGGCCCCCTTTTCATGTAAGTCTTATTGCCGGACGACAATAGCCGGAAAGAAAAATTTAAATAACGCCGTAGGGAAAAAGCAGTACATCCTCCACAGAAAAGAAAACAGTTGTAAGAAAGCTTCACAAAATTACAGTTTTTTCCAAGCAGAAAATTAAAACGTTCCAATGATTTGAAATTTTCTGTCTTTAAAGATTGGAGGGATGGGGTTGTGGGCGTTAGTATGCCTTTTAAAAAAGGAATTAATATTTGGCAAAATTAGCGTTAAACGTCTAACGTGTTGTGTCCGTTCTTCACAATGGCGGGATAATTTTAAATCAAACAAAAAAGCAACAAAAAAAATGTTGACTTAAATAGAAAAAAAAAATTCAGAACTGATTGGATTAATCTTAACATTTAGGCCTCGTAGGGTTTTATTAATGAACAAATTTTTAACAGAGGGGATGAAAAAACCTAAAGGATTAGATTAAGTTCTGTTAAAAAACTATGGACAGTTAAAAATTTATGAAAAAACCCTCATTGCTCATTTTATTTGTGGGCAGACTGGTTGTGGAAAAACAAATTTGCCTAGCCTTACAAACGTTTATCGCTATAAAAATTTTTAAAACATATTTTGGTTTTCGTCCAAAAACTTAAAAGGAACAAAGATATCATTTAGAAGGTTTTTATTGGGAAAGATATGACATATATTTTGTTGTTCCCCGCAATAAAAAATGAGTGAGTGTTTTAGAAAGTTTTTTAAGGGGGGGCGTTTGAAGGAACGAAGACACTATTTATATAGATGACTGTTGGGAGGGAAAGAGACATAGTTAAAAAGAGAAACACTTTTTCAAAACTTTGCTTTCAGCGAAAAACAGCTCGGGGTAAGTGGTGGTTTTAGTCAGAAATATAACTCAGTTTTAAAAAGACTTTAGGAAAAGTTAAAGATGTAGTGTATTTCAAGAAAGACAGGACTCATTTTAAGAAAGTTTGCGTGAAAATAGTTATTGAAAACGATCAGGAAAAAACAGGATTAAGCAAAAAAAGAAAACTGAAAAATTTTGTAAAAATTTTTTGAAAACGGATAACCCTACACAGTTGTTTGTTTTTTAGATAACGTATTTTTTTGGTTATTGAAGTCTTACTTTCGAGAACAGGGAAAAGGGGGCTTT
Source organism: Conus ventricosus (assembly GCA_018398815.1). Classification (NCBI taxonomy): domain Eukaryota; kingdom Metazoa; phylum Mollusca; class Gastropoda; order Neogastropoda; family Conidae; genus Conus; species Conus ventricosus. Next base: position 177,725,625 of record CM031595.1, read on the forward strand.
TAGGGCCCCTTTCGCCCAAAAACTTTGGGGTGGAGAATGAGTTAAATTGGTAAAATGCTGTTCTTTAGGGGTGAATGATGCGCTAGATGGTATGGGTTTTTTAGATTTTTTTGGTTCGATGAAAAAATTTCACTTTTTCCTGGTAGAGAGGCAGCAAACACGTGGCGTTTGACGTTTTTTTCCCCCTTTTTCATTCGGCTTCCTCATCTGTTGGGCAAAAATGTTACAATTATTTGGTCTCTTTAAGCACATGGCTGCTGTCGTCCCCCAGGAAGACTTTTCACCCCCCTTCCTTTGTGTAAGTTTTCAATTCATTAATCCAGCCCTGAAAAGAACAGCATCTGGCTGTTTCCTGTAAAAGTTTCATCTCTGCAGACGTCTGGGGGTTTTTTTGGGCGTTTTTTCATGGTTACCTTTTTTAAAAGCCATAAGAATTTCCAAGCCCTTAGCCCCACCCCCCCTTTTAACAAGAAAAGTAAAATGAGCAGCTGGGCATTTCATTTAAACCATTCTGTGCATGTTGTTGTGTCTTGGTTTTTGGAAGTCTTATAAAAAAAAAAAAGGTACGGGCAGGTTTTTCTTTTTCTTTCAGATCAGTTTCGTTTTGCGACACAGTTGATTCTAAGGTAGGTCTAGGATCTGGTGTCGTTTTGAGAGAGGCGCTACCTTGTGAATACTGAGATGTGGCATTTTTTTTTGTTTTTCTGGTATTTTGGAAGGTCTTTTTTGTGCAAGTGAACCGACTGAGACGTATCAGTTGATTTCTGGGTCAACATGGAAGTTGACACAGGAGTTTCTACGTCTTCTTTCGGTGATAGGGAAGGTGACACAAATGACGCTTTTCCAGGCTTGGTCTATCCTTTTTGATGCCATTTTTCCAATTTCTGTACATATCATATCCTGTTTTTCTTGAATCTGCAGTTTCATCAAGGTGATTGCATCCTCCAAGTTATCTATTTTTGTGTTTATGTCTTGTTGAAATGCAAAGACTTTTTTTGTAAATAGTCACTGTGTCCTGCAGTGTCATCTTGTTCTTTTGTAGTGTTGTCATGTGACGTCATTTGGTGTATGGCCACGAACTCTTCCATAATTTTGTCGTCAACATGTGGTTCCGCGCACAGCTGGCATGAAAATTTTCT
>CM031595.1:177729263-177741763 GCA_018398815.1 Conus ventricosus
GAACAGACAGCGAACTAGTGAACAGGAGGCAGATACAGAGCCTGCCACACCTACAGGAAGAGAGGAATGCCTTCAGTATATGAGCACCGGAATTCCAACTTGTGAAAGACGAAGATATCTACCTCTTTTCCAAACTTCAAAGAAATATTACTATTTACAAGACCAAACACAACGCGTTTCGACCTCTTTGGCCTTCTTCAAGCAAGACAAGCAACATTCCAGACAAGAAAAACGAAGAACGAACAATCACTGATATCCTAAAATTGGGCACAAAATAGATGTGGAATACAGTTTGTCTTAGTGAAGACGACCAAAGAGGTCGAAGCGCGTCGTGTTTTGTCTTGTAAGTTGTCTCTTTCGTTCGGCAGAATGTCCGCCTGCAGTCACCTTCCTTTGGAAGCTGCGTCTGTCCCTGTTTGAGAAAGACCAAGATATCTCCTCCTGTCCCTGTTTGAGAAAGACCAAGATATCTACTCCTGTCCCTTTTGAGAAAGACCAAGATATCTACTCCTGTCCCTGTTTGAGAAAGACCAAGATATCTACTCCTGTCCCTGTTTGAGAAAGACCCAGATATCTACTCCTGTCCCTGTTTGAGAAAGACAAGATATCTACTCCTGTCCCTGTTTGAGAAAGACCAAGATATCTACTCCTGTCCCTGTTTGAGAAAGACCAAGATATCTCCTCCTGTCCCTGTTTGAGAAAGACCAAGATATCTACTCCTGTCCCTGTTTGAGAAAGACCAAGATATCTCTCCTGTCCCTGTTTGAGAAAGACAAGATATCTCCTCCTGTCCCTGTTTGAGAAAGACCAAGATATCTACTCCTGTCCCTGTTTGAGAAAGACCAAGATATCTCCTCCTGTCCCTGTTTGAGAAAGACCAAGATATCTCCTCCTGTCCCTGTTTGAGAAAGACCAAGATATCTCCTCCTGTCCCTGTTTGAGAAAGACCAAGATATCTCCTCCTGTCCCTGTTTGAGAAAGACCAAGATATCTACTCCTGTCCCTGTTTGAGAAAGACCAAGATATCTACTCCTGTCCCTGTTTGAGAAAGACCAAGATATCTACTCCTGTCCCCAATTATGAAAGACGAAGATATCTACTCCTGTCCCTGTTTGAGAAAGACAAGATATCTACTCCTGTCCCAATTATGAAAGACGAAGATATCTACTCCTGTCCCCAATTATGAAAGACGAAGATATCTACTCCTGTCCCTGTTTGAGAAAGAATTCTAAAGAATATCTACTCCTGTCCCCAATTATGAAAGACGAAGATATCTACTCCTGTCCCCAATTATGAAAGACGAAGATATCTACTCCTGTCCCAATTATGAAAGACGAAGATATCTACTCCTGTCCCTATTCATAAAGACGAAGATATCACTCCTGTCCATATCTATAAAAGACGAAGATATCTACTCCTGTCCCAATTATGAAAGACGAAGATATCTATCCTGTCCCAATTATGAAAGACGAAGATATCTACTCCTGTCCCTATCTATAAAAGACGAAGATATCAACTCCTGTCCCTATTAAAAGACGAAGATATCTACTCCTGTCCCTATCTATAAAAGACGAAGATATCTACTCCTGTCCCTATTATAAAAGACGAAGATATCTACTCCTGTCCCTATCTATAAAGACGAATATATCTACTCCTGTCCCCATTATGAAAGACGAAGATATCAACTCCTGTCCCTATCTATAAAAGACGAAGATATCTACTCCTGTCCCTAATTTGTAGTAAAGACGAAGATATCTACTCCTGATCCTATTTGAGAAAGACGAAGACATCTACTCCTGTCCCTATCTGAGAAAGACCAAGATATCAATTCCTGTCCTTGTTTGAGAAAGACGAAGATATCTACTAATGTCTCTGTTTACGAAAGACGAAGAGATCTACTCCTATTTCTATTTATAAAGACCAAGATATCTACTCCGGTTCCTGCTGGTGAAAGACAAACGTATTATTCTGTTCCTAATCGAGAAAGACGATGATATCTACTCCTGTACCAATCCATGAAAGACGAATATATCACTCCTGTTCTTATTTGTGAAAGACGAAGATATCTACACCTGTCCCTATCCATGAAGACGAAGATATCTACTCCTGTTCCTATCCATGAAAGACCAAGATATCTACACCTGTCCCTATCCATGAAGACCAAGATATCTACTCCTGTCCTATCCATGAAAGACGAAGATATCTACACCTGTCCTATCCATAACAGACGAAGATATCTACCCTGTCCCTATCATGAAAGACCAAGATATCTACTACCTGTCCTATCCATGAAAGACGAAGATATCTACACCTGTCCCTTCCATGAAAGACCAAGATATCTACACCTGTCCCTATCCATGACAGACGAAGATATCTACTCCTGTTCCTATCATGAAAGACGAAGATATCTACTCCTGTCCTATCATGAAAGACGAAGATATCTACACCTGTCCCTATTTATGAAGACGAAGATATCTACTCCTGTCCTATCATGAAAGACGAAGATATCTACTCCTGTTCCTTTCCATGAAAGACGAAGATATCACTCCTGTTCCTATTTGTGAAAGACGTTCTACTCCTGTCCTATTCTGAAAGACGAAGATATCTACCCTGTCTTATTTGTGAAAGACGAAGATATCTACACTGTCCTATCATGAAAGACGAAGATATCTACTCTGTTTCCCTTTTCGTGAAAGACCAAGATATCTACTCCCGTCCTATCCATGAAAGACCAAGATATCTACCTGTCCTATTGTGAAAGACAAAGATAATATCTACTGCTGTCCTTGTTTGTGAAAGACAAGATATCTACTGCTGTCCATGTTTGTGAAAGACGAAGATATCTATGCTGTCCTGTTTGTGAAAGACGAAGATACCTACTGCTGTCCTTGTTTGTGAAAGACGAAGATATCTACTGCTGTCCCTATCAATGAAAGACAAGATATCTACTGCTTTCCTTGTTTGTGAAAGACCAAGATATCTACTACTGTCCTGTTTGTGAAAGACGAAGATATCTACTGCTGTCCTTGTTTGTAAAGACGAAGATATCTACTGCTGTCCTTCAATGAAAGACGAAGATATCTACTGCTGTCCTGTTTGTGAAAGACCAAGATATCTACTGCTGTCCCTGTCAATGAAAGACCAAGATATCTACTGCTGTCCTTGTTGTGAAAGACAAGATATCTACTGCTGTCCTTGTTTGTAAAGACGAAGATATCTACTGCTGTCCTATCAATGAAAGACGAAGATATCTACTGCTGTCCTTGTTTGGAAAGACCAAGATATCTACTGCTGTCCCTGTCAATGAAAGACAAGATATCTACTGCTGTCCTTGTTTGTGAAAGACAAAGATATCTACTGCTGTCCTTGTTTGTGAAAGACCAAGATATCTACTGCTGTCCCTGTTTGCGAAAGACCAAGATGTCTACTGCTGTCCTTGTTTGTGAAAGACCAAGATATCTACTGCTGTCCTTGTTTGTGAAAGACCAAGATATCTACTGCTGTCCTTGTTTGTGAAAGACCAAGATATCTACTGCTGTCCCTGTTTGCGAAAGACCAAGATATCTACTGCTGTCCTTGTTTGTGAAAGACCAAGATATCTACTGCTGTCCCTGTTTGCGAAAGACCAAGATATCTACTGCTGTCCCTGTTTGCGAAAGACCAAGATATCTACTGCTGTCCCTGTTTGCGAAAGACCAAGATATCTACTGCTGTCCTTGCTTGTGAAAGACCCAGATATCTACTGCTGTCCTTGTTTGTGAAAGATCAAGATATCTACTGCTGTTCTTGTTTGTGAAAGACCAAGATATCTACTCCTGTTCCTGTCAACGAAAGACGAAGATATCTACTGCTGTCCCTATCAATGAAAGACGAAGACATCTACTGCTGTTTCTATTTGTGAAAGACCAAGATATCTACTCCTGGCCCTATCCAAGAAAGATGAAGTTATCTGCTCCTGTCCACTCTACGTCTTTGCCACTCTGACTGAGTATTTCTTTTCACCCCACAATCTAGTCGACAACATAAGACCTCTCTCTCTCTCTCTCTCTCTCTCTCTCTCTCTCTCTCTCTCTCTCTCACACACACACACACACACACACACACACACACACCACACACACACACACACACACACACGCACGCACACACGCACACACGCACGCACGCACGCACAAGATGCTGAGTGGAAACGTCCAGGTTTATTAGTTGAACGACACTTAGGTCATTACAGCTAACAGAACGAAACTCCGGACTGGACATTCAGAGACATGAGAGGGGGGGGGGGGGGGTGGGGGGGGGGGGTGGGGGTGTCGGCAGGGGTCATGGCCTGGACACACAGAGAAGAAAAGCGGAAGGTCATCAGGAGTGCTTGTGTCACGTCAGCTGTGGTGCGCTCCACGTTGATTCTGCACAGCAGCAGACAACAGATCCAAACATTGGTGCTAGACTAGAGAGAAGAGAGAGAGAGAGGAGAGAGAGAGAGAGAGAGAGAGATGCCATTATTATTTACCTTCCCCTTCTATCTTTTTTGTTTTCTTCTTGACCATTCATACACTACCCAAAACTATAATTATTAATTAAACCACAATCCATTGAAACACAGCCGTAACTAACGAAGAGAGAGAGAGAGAGAGAGAGAGAGAGAGAGAGAGAGAGAGAGAGATTATAATTCCATTTTTCTATCCAAAATATCACATGCTAAACATTACTATAAATTTGAATAAAGAGCAATGCATCAATATGATCAACAGTAATCCGGACACACATTTATCACCTTGTAGTTACAGTGCTCGAAGAAATCAAAGTATTAAGACATCGATCAATTAGTGACAATGCACCAATAAACCAGCGACCACAACAGTCATTCATCATGATATAATTTCAATCATTAACAAAACCGATAGTAACCATATCTCTCATTTATTATTATCTGGTTTTGAAAACATCAGTGGAAAGGAAACGGCGTATCAGTTTAATATGCAACAAAACAGAGGGTTGCCCTGGTATATGTATTTTGTCCCTAATAGCAATGGTCTGCTGTGAAATGTGTAATTAGTTTTTCCCTAAAGGATTCTGTAATTTGAGTACATCGGAAATGTAGTGGAAGTGAATTCCAAACCACGCTACCTGAGTAAGATAAGCTTGATTTAAATAGATCTATTCTAGGTGTGGGAACCTGGAATTTGGTTGAATCCCTAGGGTTTATGCTAAATTTGGACTGAAGAGTTTGTGGTGCTAAACCCGATGCAATTTTTTGCATTAGCAGACATTTGTTGACAGCAAACATTTCTTGTAACGGAAGAGCCCCCACTTTAGTATAATCCCTTCACTAAGACTAGATGATTTTAATAGAACTGCTTTAAGTGCTCTTTTATAGACACTCTTAAGAGTTTTCATGGCATTAGCACTAGCAGAATCAAATAGTGTTGAACAATAATTGATTGAAGAGAGAACATGTGCGTGTAGGAACAATTCCCTGGCATGAAGTTTTAAGAAATGCTTAATCTTGCACAGCTGATATGTTTGTCTGGATATTGATTTATATAAACTGCGAAGGTGATAAGACCAAGAAAGATTATTATCAACATTTTCGCTTAGAACTTGATGGCTATCCACCACTTCAGTTTCCTGCTTATTGATAAACACAGATGGGGGCTGTGTGGTTATGTTTTGTCTTCTCTGCCTTGTTGTTATCAGCATGTTTTGTTTTGTTAGGATTCACAGAGAGAGGGAGAGCACATGCAAACTTAAGCCCGTGACACACTATACTGGAAGGCGCTCGTCAGCAAGCGGAAGGCGGTTGTTTGACACGGCAGTGACGGAATCTAAACAACATCCCCCGCTGCCTTCCTCCAGTCCAGCCGGCAATCCCCCCTGCCTTCCTCCAGTCCAGCCGGCAATCCCCCGCTGGCTTCCTCCAGTCCAGCCGGAAATCCCCCGCTGGCTTCCTCCAGTCCAGCCGGCAATCCCCCGATGCCTTCCTCCAGTCCAGCCGGCAATCCCCCGCTGCCTTCCTCCAGTCCAGCCGGCAATCCCCGCTGCCTTCCTCCAGTCCAGCCGGCAATCCCCCGCTGCCTTCCTCCAGTCCAGCCGGCAATCCCCCGCTGCCTTCCTCCAGTCCAGCCGGCAATCCCCCGCTGCCTTCCTCCAGTCCAGCCGGCAATCCCCCGCTGCCTTCCTCCAGTCCAGCCGGCAATCCCCCGCTGCCTTCCTCCAGTCCAGCCGGCAATCCCCCGCTGGCTTCCTCCAGTCCAGCCAGCAATCCCCCGCTGGTTTCCTCCAGTCCAGCCGGCAATCCCCCGCTGCCTTCCTCCAGTCCAGCCGGCAATCCCCCGCTGCCTTCCTCCAGTCCAGCCGGCAATCCCCCGCTGCCTTCCTCCAGTCCAGCCGGCAATCCCCCGCTGCCTTCCTCCAGTCCAGCCGGCAATCCCCAGCTGGCTTCCTCCAGTCCAGCCGGCAATCCCCCGCTGCCTTCCTCCAGTCCAGCCGGCAATCCCCCGCTGGCTTCCTCCAGTCCAGCCGGCAATCCCCCGCTGCCTTCCTCCAGTCCAGCCGGCAATGCCCCGCTGGCTTCCTCCAGTCTAGCCGGCAATCCCCCGCTGCCTTCCTCCAGTCCAGCCGGCAATCCACCGCTGCCTTCCTCCAGTCCAGCCGGCAATCCCCCGCTGCCTTCCTCCAGTCCAGCCGGCAATCCCCAGCTGCCTTCCTCCAGTCCAGCCGGCAATCCCCCGCTGCCTTCCTCCAGTCCAGCCGGCAATCCCCCGCTGCCTTCCTCCAGTCCAGCCGGCAATCCCCCGCTGCCTTCCTCCAGTCCAGCCGGCAATCCCCCGCTGCCTTCCTCCAGTCCAGCCGGCAATCCCCCGCTGCCTTCCTCCAGTCCAGCCGGCAATCCCCCGCTGGCTTCCTCCAGTCCAGCCAGCAATCCCCCGCTGGTTTCCTCCAGTCCAGCCGGCAATCCCCCGCTGCCTTCCTCCAGTCCAGCCGGCAATCCCCCGCTGCCTTCCTCCAGTCCAGCCGGCAATCCCCCGCTGCCTTCCTCCAGTCCAGCCGGCAATCCCCCGCTGCCTTCCTCCAGTCCAGCCGGCAATCCCCAGCTGGCTTCCTCCAGTCCAGCCGGCAATCCCCCGCTGCCTTCCTCCAGTCCAGCCGGCAATCCCCCGCTGGCTTCCTCCAGTCCAGCCGGCAATCCCCCGCTGCCTTCCTCCAGTCCAGCCGGCAATGCCCCGCTGGCTTCCTCCAGTCTAGCCGGCAATCCCCCGCTGCCTTCCTCCAGTCCAGCCGGCAATCCACCGCTGCCTTCCTCCAGTCCAGCCGGCAATCCCCGCTGCCTTCCTCCAGTCCAGCCGGCAATCCCCAGCTGCCTTCCTCCAGTCCAGCCGGCAATCCCCCGCTGCCTTCCTCCAGTCCAGCCGGCAATCCCCCGCTGCCTTCCTCCAGTCCAGCCGGCAATCCCCGCTGCCTTCCTCCAGTCCAGCCGGCAATCCCCCGCTGCCTTCCTCCAGTCCAGCCGGCAATCCCCCGCTGCCTTCCTCCAGTCCAGCCGGCAATCCCCCGCTGGCTTCCTCCAGTCCAGCCGGCAATCCCCCGCTGCCTTCCTCCAGTCCAGCCGGCAATCCCCCGCTGCCTTCCTCCAGTCCAGCCGGCAATCCCCCGCTGCCTTCCTCCAGTCCAGCCGGCAATCCCCCGCTGCCTTCCTCCAGTCCAGCCGGCAATCCCCCGCTGCCTTCCTCCAGTCCAGCCGGCAATCCCCCGCTGCCTTCCTCCAGTCCAGCCGGCAATCCCCCGCTGCCTTCCTCCAGTCCAGCCGGCAATCCCCCGCTGGCTTCCTCCAGTCCAGCCGGCAATCCCCCGCTGCCTTCCTCCAGTCCAGCCGGCAATCGTCTGTACAGCCGCTGGACAGGCCGCGGCGCTCAGTACTCTCTGAACATGGGCTCCGAAGAAGAAGACATTTTGCTCTGTGCTATTTCAATCATTTTGATCACTTGCGCACAAAGGAAGCAAAAACATCGGAGATGGTAGGTGAGACCATGGATCGCAAGGAGGGAGACGTTTGGTGCGTGCCATTCTCCTCTTGAAGAATTACAAGAAAAGGATGCTGAGAGTTTGTGTGTTGATGCTGTGGTGTGTGTGTGTGTGTGTGTGTGTGTGTGTGTGTGTGTGTGTGTGTGTGTGTGTGTGTGTGTGTGTGTGTGTGTGTGTGTGTTCGTTTCATTTATTGTTCTGATTGTACGTTGGTTTCTTTGTGGTGGTAAAAGTAGTTTCATACACATAAGTGCATAATCAATGTCAGCAAACATACCCTTTTCAATTCATTATCCCTTTCTTTTGTACATGAATGATAGAGCAGCACGTAACAAATAGGAAACAATCAAAAGCAGGGAAAAAGCCATGTTGCAGTTGTAATAGTAGTAGTACTACTACTAAAGATGATTGATGATGTAAACAGTTGTAATACAGACTAAACATTTTTCCGGCTTTTTTTTTTTCGTTTTATTTCTTGTCTTAATCATCAATCGACTTCTTTGTGATGATAAAAAGTAGTTTTATAGACGCACAGTGCATAACAGAAGCAGTAGAAAGTACTGTTCAATACATGTCAACAAACATACCCTTTTTGGTTCATTATCAATTACTTTTGTATATTACTCTGATTGGTAACATGATAAATCGGAAACAATCAAATACAGCAACCATTTACGATTAGTTTCCTTTCCAACAAGCATTGAAGTAGGATTGAATCTTAATGCCATTCAGTACAAGCTTCTACAGGTCGTGCGACGATCGCGTGCTGCCAGAGGAGAGCGCGTGGCGCACGTGCGCTTTTGGTAAAGAACACCTGGCTCACTGACATTGGCCACATGGCCCTTCCAGCATAGTGTGTCACCTGCTTAAGACACACACACACACACACACACACACACACATGTGCGCGCGTGCACTCAACTCTCTCTCTCTCTCTCTCTCTCTCTCTCTCCTCTCTCTCTCTCTCTCTCTCTCTCTCTCTCTCTCCACACACACACACACACACACACACACACACAGAGAAAAGAGAGAGAGAGAGTTAGACAGAGGACAATTGCACGTATGGACAGCACACACCAATGTTTGCAATGCTTGCAGATGCCGTTTTTGCACAAACGCTCTCCGAAAGTCCTGACGCACTGTTTCATGCACTTGTTATATTTACCGCCCCCATACGGACAGAACGTCCTCGTCAGCATCGACACCAGGGGGGCCGGGGGCTCCACTGGGTCTTCTGTGGACACACAAACAGTCAGTCGATAAACAAGTAACAGTGAAAACAACAATAATAATGTCAACATGAACAATGATAATGTCAGCAGTGTTATCTCCAAACTTCCTTTGGATTCAAAGACACAGCTCTTGACTGGATTATCTCTTACTTGACTGGACGGACTCAGACGGTGTGTGTACAGGGTAGATACTCAGACAGTTCTCCTCTTAGGTACGGTGTGCCTCAGGGTTCTGTACTGGGGCCAGTCCTTTTTGTGCTGTATGCTAGTCCTGTGTCTGACGTCATCAGTGGTCACGCCATGTCGCATGAGAGCTTTGCTGACGATACTCAGCTTCATCAGTCGGCTCCCATTGCTGAAATTGACTCACTGATTTCTCGGACGCGGGGCTGCATTGCAGACCTGAAGGACTGGGTGACAACCAACAAACTACAACTAAACGACGACAAGACGGAACTCATGTTTGTGACAAAACAGCCTAAGCATCCTTCTCTGCCTGCAACTGTCACTATCAGTGACTGTACTGTCTCTGTCTCCACCTCTGTCCGCAGTCTAGGGGTCATTCTTGACCAATTTCTCACCTTTGAGAAACAGGTTTCAAATATTTGCGAGATTGCCTATTTAGAACTAAGAAGAATCCGCTCCGTACGTCACCTCTCTACAGATGCTACAAAAACGCTCTTCTTCCTTCCTCGTTCGTTCGCTCATTCGTGCATTTGTCTTATCTAGAATAGATGACTGCAACTTACTTTTGGCCGGCCTTCGAAAATACCTGATAGAAAGTTTACAGCGAATCCAAAACCATGCAGCCCGAGTCGTCTGTAGAGCAGGAAAATATGATCACATTTCGCCTCTACTTCACTCTCTTCACTGGCTATCTGTCTCAAACCGTATCTCGTGCAAAATCTCAACTCTCACTTTCTCTTGCTCTCTTTGAAAATGGACCTTCTTATCTCACAGATCTCCTTAAAATCTACACCCCTCTCGACAACTACGCTCCTGTGCTGACGACCGTCTTCTACGAATGACTCGCTTCAGGACTACTACTGGTGAAAGATCTTCTCTTTTCAAGCTCCAGCGACGTGGAACAGACTGTCAGACTCTCTCAGACATTCAGATTCGATCCCTTCGTTCAAGTCTAAACTTAAAACCATCTATTTTCTCATAATTAATCAATGCTGTGTGTGGTGTGTGGGGGGGGGGGGGGGGGGGGGGGGGGGGCAACCTAACTCATAGCCGTCTGGGCCTCTTCAAATGTAGTGTATGTGTATGTTCTCCATCACATGTATTTGTTGTATGACTGAACGTTATAGGATTAAGTGTTTGTAGTGATACTTGGAAAATAAGTGAATGTCACACTCGTAGGATTAGGATTTGTTTGCTATTGTAGTAATAGTATTTGTGGCTAGGTGTAGGGTGTACTATTGTATATGAGAAGGGTGAATGTAGTATGACTTTGTAAAGCGCTTAGAGAAATTCGTTTGATTAAGCGCTATATAAGAAACCATTATTATTATTATTATTATCTATTCAGAGCAGTACAATGAAATACAACAGTATCTTGCAGTACTTTGCAATACGATACGATATGTTACAACACAATTCAATGCAATATGTACATACAACAACGCATATTGCTACGCAATGTATACCAATACAATACGATGTATTATAGAATGAGGTGATGCGAGATGAGACGATTTAGAGCAGACTCTCCGACGAAGTCAATGTAAAATTACCGCTTGGCGCCGCTGTGACAAGGACAGTGGCTGTCAGTACAACCAACACAAACACTCTCAGCGTTCTCTGGGGGTCCATCTCCGCTTCGTCACGACCGATAACTCGTCTGATTCCTGCAAAACAAATGTTAGTTATCTCGTTTCCCATTGTCAAATAGCTTCCATAATACCTTTAAAAAATTAACACACACACACACACACACACACACACACACACACACACACACACACACACACACAGAGTCACATATAGGAAAACAAAAGAAAGGAAAAACAAAATCAAAGCCATGTATGCAGGAACAAAAGAAAACTCTTCTGTCACTGCTAAATCGATAAAACCCACCGACACACCCATTCCCCTTTCTGGCTCGATGAAGAACCTTGTGTTGTCTTCGACATGTCCACACAGTCCATGCAAAAAAGTCGTAACTCAAAACTTACAGTCTTGCTATTTCTCAACTGTAGTGCATCAGCTCTATTCGCTGATGTGATAAGATAAAAGTACAGGATTAAACCCCAGCCATAAACGCCTCTACAGCTCTGCTCTTTCCTTCCCTCCCACTGTCTTCTCCTTTACACCCCGTCCTGTTCTCTACGTTCTGCGTCAGATTCACACAGATTCCAAATCCCCAGATGTAAACAATCAACGGCTGGCTGCCGCTCTTTCTCTAGTCTCTGGTCCAAATACCTGGGCTGGTATGCATGAAGAACCGAATAACTCATTCGGGAATAACTCCAAAACATCGATTAGCTATTCGCCTTATTCCGCTGCTCGTTTCTTGAGATGCATGACGCATTTTCGGCAGAGGGAATACGTAGGAGGCCTATTCGAACCATCCTCCGAAGAGGACAGCAGTGCCCCGTCCATGAAACGATTCTGGACATACATTAAACACCAGAAAACCTCAAGCACATCAGGCGTACCACCACTGAAAGTCAACGGCGAACTGATCACAGACCCAGAAAGGAAGGTATAAGCAATGAATCAACAGTTCCATAAAGCATTCAGCGAGAGCAAAACATACACAGAACAAGTGTACCAAGCAAAGTGCACCCACCAGACAACAAACAACACCTGCACATAGATCAGTTCACCATCTCCGACAATCGCGTGAAAAAACTCCTCTCAAACCTCAACCCTTACAAAGCAGCAGGCCCTGACCAGATTTCACCTAGGATACTGAAAGAACTAGCAGCAGAAACAACACCAATCCTCACCGCCATATACAACAAATCTCTAAGCACAGGTGAAGTCCCACAAGACTGAAGAGACGCTTTACTTACACCAATATACAAGAAAGGACAACATTCTGACCCAAGCAACTACAGACCAGTATCACTCACCAACGTACCATGTAAGATACTGGAACACGTAATAGTGAGCAACATCATGACGCATCTAGAATCCAACAACATCCTGACCACACACAACACAGCTTCAGGGAGGGACGTTCCTGTTTCACCCAACTGCTCAAGCAGACAGAAGAACTATCTGAGAAACTAGAAC
>CM031595.1:177746763-177824263 GCA_018398815.1 Conus ventricosus
GGAGCGAGTGGGGAAAACATTTTGACCATACAGACAAACACAGCAGCATTTCTTCGTTCCCAAATTTTAAAGTATCTTCCCTGTTCTATAAGAAACTGGGAGTACAAAAATCAGAAGAAATTAATCACAGATAGTGACAGGGACTACAAAGATGCCCGACATATGCTTTCGGAGCATGCACTCGAAGCTGATGACACGTTCTATTATTTGGCACACAAGGCATGACACAAGACTATTGAAGAAACAAAGAGCCCTTTGAGGCGTGCGCACGTACACACACAAACGCGCGTGCGCGCGCACACACACACGCACACACACAAGCATGGCCCGTATGCACACACACACGCACGCACGCACGCACACACACACACCCAAAGAGAATTAAAAAATGACCCCCAATTAAACTTGCCGCCACACCAAACCTTTTCAGCAGTTCATTTCCCCTTTTTGAGCCTATGATTTAAAGTCTCTGTGGTTGTGATTTATGATCCTCACCAAACAGAGAGAGGGGAGAGAGAGAGGAGAGAGAGAGAGGAGAGAGAGAGAAGAAGAGAGAGAGAGAAGAGAGTGGTGTGTGTGTGTGTGTGTGTGGTGGTGTGTGTGTGGTGGGGCGCGCCGCGCGCGCGCGGCGACAATTTCGGGATAATGTTCAGACGGGAGCGGCTGACTTGGCCGTGGGGTCCGTGTGAATGAATATTGCATCCCGGTGGGGGAGAGAAGAAAATGACATATGCGCAGTTTGCAGATAGCACTGATAGAAGCTGACAGTAATTCCCCTTAAAGATATATGATATGATAAATGATATATGATGTGATATGACGTATGGTATGGTATGGTACGGTACGGACGGACGATACGGGTACGGTACGGTATGGCATGGATGGTACGGTTGGTATGGTACGGTTATGGTTATGATCTTAAACTGATATGAATTGAATGATATGAATATCAGATGACATGATAATGCGATAAGATTATGACATGACATGACATGACATGACATGATGTGAAATGGATGACATGTACAATGTGATATGATGTATGACATGATATATGATATTAGATGACATGATACATGTTGTGACATGGTACATGCTAAGATATGATATGAAATTATTATGATACGATCTGATACACGATACGACATAATCCATGATATGGTATGAAATGATATGATACAATATGACGCAATACATGTTATGATATGATACAATACGACATGTTACATGATATGATATGATATATGATATGATATTATATACAATACGACATAATACATGATATGATATGATACAATACGACATAATACATGATATGATATGATCCAATACGACATGATATGATATGATACAATACGACATGATACATGATATACGATACAATACGACATAATACATGATATGATACAATACGACATGATACATGGCACGATGTTATACAATACGACATGATACATGATATGATATGATACAATACAACATGATACATATGATATAATATGATACGATACGATATGATACGATACGATACAACACGATACGATTTGATTTGATACGACATGATACATGACATGACATGATATGATACAATGCGACATGATACATGCTATGATATGATACTTGACATGATATGATATGATATGATATGATATGATTTTGATATGATATGACATGATATGATATGATACGACATAATACAATACGACATGATACATGCTATAATACGACATGATTACAATACGACATGTTACATGATTATGATATGATATGAAATGATACGTAATACGTGATATGAATTGATACAATACGACATGATACATGATATCATATGATATGATATGATATGATATGAGACGACATGATACATGATATGATATGACACAATACGACATGATACATGATATGATATGATAACATACAACATGGGTACGTGATATGATATGATATGATATGATATGATATGATATGATATGATATGATATTAAAGATATGATATGATATGATATGATGTAACATCATACATGATATGATATGATACAATACAACATGATACATGTATGATTTTGAAAATATGAATGATTTGATATGACTTGATATGATATGATACAATACAACATGACACGTGACATGATATGATACAATACGACATCATACATGATATGATATGATATGATATGATACAATACGACATCATACATATGATATGATGATTCAATACGACATATGCTGATATGATATGATACAATACGACATCATACATGATATGATATGATATAATACGACATCATACATGATAATGACATGACATGACATGACATGATATGACATGATATGATATGATATGATATGATATATGATATATGATATAATATGATATAGATACAACACGACATCATACATGATATGATCTGATGAATGATACGATATGACATGACATGATACATGATATGATATGATATGATATGATACAACACGACATCATACATGATATGATCTGATGATATGATACGATATGACATGACATGATACATGATATATGATATGATATGATATGATATGATACAACACGACATCATACATGATACATGATATGATAGAATGATATGATATGATATGATATGATATGATATGATATGATACAACACGACATCATACATGATATGATATGATATGATATGATATGATATGATATGATATGATACAACACGACATCATACATGATAGACATAATATGATATGATATGATATGATATGGTATGCTATGCTATGCTGTGCTATGATATGATATGATATGATATAATATGATATGATACAACACGACATCATACATGATAGGACATGACATGACATATGATATGATATGATATGATATATGATATGATATGATTGATATGATATGATGTGATGTGATGTGATAGATGTGATATGATATATGAATGATATGATGTGATATGATGATATGATATGATATGATATGATATGATATAGATATGATGTGATATGATATGATATGATATGATATGATATGATATATGATACAACACGACATCATACATGATATGACATGATAGGACATGACATGACATATATGATATGATATGATATGATATTGATATGATATGATATGATGTGATGTGATGTGATGTGATGTGATTGATATGATGTGATATGATATGATATGATATGATATGATGTATGTGATGTGATGTGATGTGATATGATGTGATATGATATGATATGATATGATATGATATATGATACAACACGACATCATACATGATATGACAGAGTGCTGTTGAGGCCAACTGTGTATTCAATGCAGGACGATTTTCCAGTGATTTTGTTCATTTGAAAAGGTTGATGTCTGCTGTTCATTCCACATCGTCTCACAGGCTCGTCAGACAATATCCCTGGCGGATGATATTAGGCATGACCCAGGTCACGGGATGAGGTTACCGTCGTAACAATGCAAGCACGTGCAGCAGATGGTGCCCAACTGTCATGGCTTAACCCCCCCTGCCCCCCCCCCCCCCCCCCCCCCCCCCCTTTCTCCATTTGCGGACACAACCAGCTGTGTCTCCCTGATGAGTTCCGATCCAGCGGACGAAAGGCCTCGGAGCAGGCAATCAAATACATCTGCCTTCAAAAGGGATTGCGATGGTTCCCTTATGCAGCTAGTGAATAGTTTTCATATCTGTAATATATTTTCTTCATTTTATGTTCCCAGTTTCTCCATCTTAAACTCCCCCCCCCCCTCCCCCTCCCCCATCCTTAGTCCAAATCTTACTATGAAGACAGTTCAGTTGTTGGCCTGCGCTTGTATTTCCCCCAACTATTAGATTGTTCGTCTATGTATGTATTTGTCTGACTTTATTCAAGTAAAGGCTGTGCCAGTCTTGAATAAAAGTTGCTGTGTTAGGTTTTCTGAAGGGAGCAAACGTTACCCCAATTGTTTACTGTTCCCTGCCTCATTTCATTTCCAATGGTCAATTTCAGTTTGACCTACTAGTTGGTTCATTTTCAGTTTACGCTACTGGTTGGTTAATTTTCGGTTTGACCTACTGGTTGGTTAATTTTCAGTTTGACCTACTGATTGATTAATTTTCAGTTTAACCTACTGGTTTGGTTAATTTTCAGTTTTGACCTACTAGTTGATTAATTTTCGTTTAAACTACTAGTTGGTTAATATTCACTTTAAACTACTGGTTGGTTAATTTTCGGTTTGACTACTGGTTGATTAATTTTCAGTTTAACCTATGGTTGATTAATTTTCAGTTTGACCTACTAGTTGGTTAATTTTCAGTTTGCCCTACTGGTTGGTTAATTTTCAGTTTGCCTACTTGTTGCTTATTTATAAGTTTGACCTATGGTTGGTCAATTTTCAGATTGACCCTACTAGTTAGTAAATTTTCAGTTTGACCTACGGTTGGTTAATTTTCAGTTTGACCTATTGGTTGGTTAATTTTCAGTTTGACCTACTGGTTGGGTTTTAATTTTCAGTTTGCCCTATTGGTTGGTTAATTTTCAGTTTGACTTCTGGTTGGTAAATTTTCAATTTGACCTACTGGTTGGTTAATTTTCAATTTGGGACCTACGGGTTGGTTAATTTTCAGTTTGACCTACGGGTTTGGGTTTTAATTTTCAATTTGACCTACTAGGTGGTTGACTTTCAGTTTGACCTATTGGTTGGTTAATTTTAATTTGACCTACTAGGTGGTTGATTTCAGTTTGACCTATCTGGTTGGTAAAATTTCAGTTTTGACCTACTGGTTGGTCAGTTTTTAGTTTGACCATTTATATTTCAATCGTCGCTGGGTAAATTTTAGTGTTGTTACAATAGTTATTTCACCGCCATTCAACCAATGAGGGAAATGACGTCAAGCTACGGACAACTCATCGAAAGGACAGTGAAACTTCCGTGTATGGTTTGTAACCATAAGCGAACGCACCCCGTAACACCTGTATGAAAAATCAAGCCTTCAATCGTATAGGAATGGAAATGCTTACTTCACACCTGTTTGTGTTTTAGTAGGCCTACACCTTCCTTGTGATTGTCGTTATTTGTAGGTAAACCTTTTGTTCTGTGGTCATCTTTTTGTTTTTGTTTTGCGTTGCATCTTTTTGTTTAGAATGTGATTTTTTGTTCTGATTTTATGTCATCGTTTAGTTTTGAATGTCATTTTGTTGTTGTTGTTCGTTATGCCTTTTTAAAAAAAAACAACTGAATATGTCATCTTTTTGTTCTGTTTGTCATCTTTTTGTTCTGAATGTTACCCTCTTTTGTTCTCTCTGTTTAATGTGGTTTGGGTCAATTTTACGTGATCTACTTGTTCCAAATGTCTCTTTTTTTTCCCGTTTGGATTGCCATCTAGTTTGGTCTAGCTTAAAGTGCTATGTTTTTTGTCATGTTTGTGCGCACCTTTTGGGGGGGGGGGGGGGGGGGGGGGGGGGGGGGGGTTTCCTGTACGTGGTATCTTTTTGATCTGCCTGCATATTTTCTTGCAACTTCTTGAATATCGAGTGCGACCCCTTTTTGCCAAATTTGCTCCAGGGGCCAACAGTCTGGTCGCACTATTTTATGTTATTTTTTTTACTTTTTAACATGCGCGCTGGTGACCCATCGTTTTGAGTGAACCAGTATTTTAGGAAGAAGAAGAAGAAGAAGATGCAATCTTCCTGTCCTGCCGTTTGTGCCACCTTTCTGTGGTGTCATGTTTTCGTTGTGCCATCTTTTCAATGAGCCTTAATTTTGTTCTGCCTCTGTATGCATTTTGTGTTCTGCCAGTGCCATCTTTTTGTTTTGCCTGCATGTGCCATCCTTTTTGTGTTGTTTATACGTGCCATCCCTTTTTGTGTTGTTTATACGTGCCATCTTTTTGTGTTGTTTATACGTGCCATCCTTTTTGTGTTGCTTATAACGTGCCATCCTTTTTGTGTTGCTTATACGTGCCATCTTATTGTGTTGTTTATACGTGCCATCCTTTTTGTGTTTCTTATACGTGCCATCCTTTTTGTATTGCTTATTACGTGCCATCCTTTTTGTGTTGCTTATACGTGCCATCCTTTTTGTGTTGCTTTTACGTGCCATCCTTTTTGTGTTTATACGTGCCATCCTGTTTGTGTTTATACGTGCCATCCTTTTTGTGTTTATACGTGCCATCCTTTTTTGTGTTTATACATGCCATCCTTTTTGTGTTGTTTATACGTGCCATCCTTTTCGTGTTGCTTTTACGTCCATCCTTTTTGTGTTGCTTTTACGTGCCATCTTTTTGTGTTGCTTATGCGTGCCAATCCTTTTTGTGTTGTTTATACGTGCCATCCTTTTTGTTTTGTTTATACGTGCCATCCTTTATGTGTTTATACGTGCCATCCTTTTTGTGTTTATACGTGCCATCCTTTTGTGTTGTTTATACGTGCCATCCTTTTTGTGTTTATATGTGCCATCCTTTTTGTGTTATACGTGCCTCCTTTTTGTGGTTGCTTATACGTGCCATCCTTTTTGTGTTTATACATGCCATCCTTTTTGTGTGTGTTTATACGTGCCATCCTTTCCGTGTTGTTTATACGTGCCATCCTTTTCGTGTTGTTTATACGTGCCATCCTTTTCTGTTGTTTATACGTGCCATCCTTTTTGTGTTGTTTATAACGTGCCATCCTTTTCGTGTTGTTTATACGTGCCATCCTTTTTGTGTTGTTTATACGTGCCATCCTTTTCGTGTTGTTTATACGTGCCATCCTTTTTGTGTTGTTTATATGTGCCATCCTTTTCGTGTTGTTTATACGTGCCATCCTTTTTGTGTTGTTTATACGTGCCATCCTTTTTGTGTTTATACGTGCCATCCTTTTTGTGTTTATACGTGCCATCCTTTTTGTGTTGTTTATATGTGCCATCCTTTTTGTGTTGCTTAAATACGTGCCATCCTTTTTGTGTTGCTTATACGCGCCATCTTTTTGTGTTGCTTATACATGCCATCTTTCGCTTTCCTGCATGTGCCTTTTCTCTAGTAGTACTTTGCCTGTATCTTGTTTGTTGGTTCGTCTCCAGTTTGACGTCTTTTGGCTAAACATTGATATAAACACACACACGTACGCACACCCATGTTCTGTGCCTTGTTCTGCATGTTCGTGCCTTTTGGGGATGGCATCTTTGTGTTTTGCTTGCATTTGCCATTGCTGTGCCTCTACGTCTTTTTTTGTGTGTGTGTGTTCTGCACGGCTTGCCATCTTCTTGTCTTGCCTGTATCACCAGTTCTGGTTCTGACTGCATGCGTCATCTCTTTATTCTGCCAGCATGTGCCAACTTTTTTTCGTGTCTATTTGTACATTTTTCTTTCTTCCATAACGTTGCAACATTGTTTTTTTTCTGTTTTTTTTTTTTTTCTGGGAATACACACCATTCCTGCCTTTCACCTTTCTATCCCTTTGGCATGTTAATCCCGTCCTCCAAACTATTCCATCCACCAGCAGACAACTTTTATTTCGTGTCTATCTTTCCCCCCATTTTCCTTCTTCCATATGGGGTTGGGGCAACCCCCCCCACCCCCCCCCCCCCCCCCCCCACAGATTTGCCAAAAACTTACGTTAAGGACGTTACTGTTCCGTATACAAACCTGATTTTATATTCCAGTACTATGTATTAAACTATTTCACAAAAACAACAGAACAACTAAAACTCAACAGAGTCAGGCAGAAGAGCAAAACTATGGATGGAGAACCATGCTGCTCCATCAAAGTGCAAACGGGGGAAAAATTCGGCAAACACAATATGGAATCTGTATAATACGGAACTACTCCTACCCAGCTTGAGGTAAGAATTCAGGGCCTGAATCTTGTCTGGGGGGTTCTCTCTGAGGCCTGCTGTCAGCCTCCCTGCAGTTTTCCTACCTATGTACTCTCCTCCAGCCAGTTCATTCTCTGAAGACCTGCTGTCAGGCCTCCCTGCAGTTTGTTCTACTAGTATTCTCATCCGCAGGTTCATCACTAAGCCTGTGTCAGGCCACTCCCTGCAGTTTTTCTACTATGTCCTTCTCCCATCCACAGAGTTCATTCTGAAGACCTGCGTCAGGCTCTCCCTGCATTTTTCCTACTATAGTACTACTCTCATCCAGCAGATCATTCTCTGAAGCCGCGTCAGGCTTCCCGCAGTTTCCTACCTATGTACTCTCTCATCCAGCAGAGTCATTCTTGAAGACCTGCTGTCAGGCTACTCCTGCATTTTTCCTACTATGTACTTCTCTCATCCGCAGAGGTTCATTCTCTGAAGACCTGCTGTCAGCTCTCCCTGCAGTTTTTCCTACCTATGTACTTTTCTCATCCAGCAGAGTTCATTCTCTTGATTGACTGCTGTGCTGATGAAACTGAAACCAAAAGCAGTTTCCTCGGCCCTGTGTTTTAGGTGCTGTGCTGATGAAACTGAAACCAGTTTCCTCGGCCCTGTGTTTTAGGTGCTGTGCTGATGAAACTAAAACCAGAAAGCAGTTTCCTCGGCCCGGTGTTTTAGGTGCTGTGCTGATGAAACTAAAACCAGAAAGCAGTTTCCTCGGCCCTGTGTTTTAGGTGCTGTGCTGATGAAACTGAAACCAGTTTACCTCGACCCCTGGTGTTTTAGGTGCTGTGCTGATGAAACTGAAACCAGTTTCCTTGGCCCGGTGTGTTTAGGTGCTGTGCTGATGAAACTGAAACCAGTTTCCTTGGCCCGGTGTTTTAGGTGCTGTGCTGATGAAACTGAAACCAGAAACCAGTTTTTCAGCCCTGTGCTTTAGGTGCTGTGCTGATGAAACTGAAACCAGTTTTTTCAGCCCGGTGTTTTAGGTGCTGTGCTGATGAAACTGAAACCAGAAAGCAGTTTTTCAGCCCTGTGTTTTAGGTGCTGTGCTGATGAAACTGAAACCTTTTTCAGCCCTGTGTTTTAGGTGCTGTGCTGATGAAACTGAAACCAGTTTTTCAGCCCTGTGTTTTAGGTGCTGTGCTGATGAAACTGAAATCAGTTTTTTCAGCCTGGTGCTTGAGGTGCTGTGCTGATGAAACTGAAACCAGTTTTTCAGCCCTGTGTTTTAGGTGCTGTGCTGATGAAACTGAAACCAGTTTTTCAGCCCTGTGTTTTAGGTGCTGTGCTGATGAAACAAACCAGTTTTTCAGCTCCGTGTTTTAGGTTTTTACCTGTCCACATGGGTTTTTCTTTCAGGGAAAAAATGCGCATGTTGTCCAGAGTTCTTAACATGCATCATTTGTGTAGCATAATAGATCCTCGTCATAGTCTGGCATGTAGACAGCATACCACAAAGGTCTTGTTAGTGACACTTTCAGTACAAATTGTCACAAGGAAGTTCTCAAAGTTAGTGCCTAGCAGACCCTGACACATACATTCATCACTGAAGAAGGGAATGGAGGGAACAATCTCTGATTCACTTTCTTTCCATTTCAAAATCTGATTTATTTTCAATACAAACAAGATGAACGCAGGGCTTGGGGTCAGAAATGAACATTTTCCCATTTATATACAACCATGATTTTTTTTTTCACCATTCCCTATAAAATGTGCTGTTTTTCAATCCTTTCATTTGAGCAAAATTCATGCTGTGTTAATTTCCCCTCCTCTGTCAGCAATTCTATGCTGGCAATTTCTCCTCTTTTGTCACCAATTATGTATTGGAAATTTCTCCTCTCACCAACTGTATGCCGTTAATTTCTTCTCTTCTTGCATCTCCTTTGTTTCTCTTTCTTCTCTCAACACCAGTGTCCTACTCTTTTCTTTTTTAATGGGCTGTTTGCCTGTCTATGTGCTCTAGCAAGTCTTTGTGTGTTTCCGTCTTGTTCCAGTTTAGTAAACACCAGATTTCTGCATGAATTTTTTTTAACTGACTGAAGAGGGAGTTCTGTCATATATGTTGATCAGTATGAGAAGATTGTTTGAGAAAGTCTGTGATAACCAACTAGCACTACTGCACTGCTCATGACAACCTGCAGAAATGCACATGCACACACACACACAGACCAGGATTGTACAGTTTTCATATCTTTATTTAAATATTAAGGGACATTGATAATAATCAAAGCACTACTTTATTCCAGTGAGAGAAATTGAAAAGTCTAGTGTGGTGTTAACCATTGTATACATCACATCACACAAATCACAAATTTGCAGTTGAATTTTGAAAATATAAATTGTTTGAAAAGTCCAATATTTGACAAGGTCAACAGACTCATGAGCAAGGAAGTGAAAATAATGCAGTACAGCTGTATGAAATAATGTTTCCGGGACTTGAAATTTCTGACGTTGACGTGGCAGTTGGACTTGAAGTTTCTGACGTTGACGTGGCAGTTGGACTTGGATCACTTTGCCATGGGCAGGCGACAATTATTTTTGCACTGATCCAGGGCCTAGAAAGTTGACCATTTCTTGTCACTGAAATCAGGATCTTTTTCAGTAAAGAAATGCACACACACATATCAAATACAACTGAAAAAATACATCCAAAATAAATGGATAAAGACGGAAAAGAAAACCAAGAGATTGCATTAGGGAAGATTTGAAATTCATTACACACAAATCAGTTCATCACTATCATAAAGTCAAAATACACTGAACAAACTACAGCAACACCGAGTAAATAGATGAAAATTACTTGATTTGAAAAGCAAACAAACAAAAAAGAACAGACAGACATACAGCAAACTGAAAGTATGTCATGTTGAACACATCATTTTCTCTTTCAACACATGCACACATCAGGTCATGCCATGTACACAGACCATCACAATACCAGGTTTGTCTACTGGTGCCCCTGTTCTTTTGTTTTTTTTTTTTCCAATGTACATCATTTAGAAAGGGAAGAAGAGCAAGTCTAGTTTCTCTCCAATGGTCTTGTCATTTTGGGCAGCTATCAATCATCCACTGGATCACATTGGAAAGTGATAAAATGACATGAGGAGAAAGTCTGCACTGACCAATATCATGGTTTGTGGTCTAGAATGGCAAAATCAGAGTCAATGAAAAGCAGAACCTTGGCCTGGGATGGCAAACCATGCTCACAGGAATCATCATAAAAAAGTTGTCTTTGACATACGTTAAAATGCTAGACAAGCCCAAGGTATGTACCATGCAGGGTGCTGAAATGTTGACAGTCTAGGACACCCCGATAATCTCACATTTCGTCATGATGAACACCAAGTGTTATATGGGAGGAAGGGGTAAAGAGGGTTAGTAAATTTTTTGTGTGGACTTGTGGTAAATCTCCAATCACTTCACAAATAACCCAGTAAGTCAAGAGTCCACTGGCAGAAACTTCTAGTAAAAATCAAAAGTGCAAAAACCAAGACAGGATGACACGGTAATATTCTTCAACAAAATCTGAAATCACACATCCACATATACACAAGAGTAATTAAAATATAGGAAATGGTTTGATGGCTGTCACAGCAAAACTGTTCCATAGCTAATCAGCTTTGTACAGCTTGCATATCCAGACAGAAAGAATCATATGGGACTGTCAGGAACTTTTCAAACATACACCACACTGCTATCTGCATAAAACTCAGAGTACAACGGTAAAGAAAATTGCATTTGTCTAATACAATAAATAACAATAAATGATTCATTACACAGTTTAAAGTCAACAATCATTTTGTATACAATGGCATATCTGAAAAAACACACACAAAAACAAATGCCACAACAGTCACTGAGAACAAACTTTCATTCAGTACCAATAATTCCCAGTGCTATTGAGTAGATAATGTGCAAAACCCAGCAACATCCTTTGACTATACAGCCAGTCATGATGCCCTTCGATGTGGCTGAGACAGGGAGAAAACTCAAGTCAGTTAGCACAGGCTGGTGATGGGATTAAGCAGAGGTAGGCAGGGAAGGATCATAGGGGCGGGGGAGACCTCAGTGTGAAAAGCAGCATAGTAGCAAAATCCCCATGGCATACACGTGACAATCTTTGATCATAGGCTGGACAAAATAACCACACAAACAGGTCACTTCTGCAATACTGGTATGTCTCACTCAGCTCACATAATTCTTCACGTTCTCTTTGTTCTTCCAACGAAAAGCACTTGAGACTTTCAAGATGCAAAATGAAGACCATGGGAGAATGCAGCTTTCATGTTCTCACACCGCAGTCAGGGACTCACTGCTGTCTAGTCTGTGCAACATCTCATCTGTGCCCAAATGTGAAAACAGCTGTAAGACCTATCTATTTCAACAGGCATTCTCCTGATCTATGCTCTATGTGCCTATTGACAGGGAGGAGAATTACATGGGGTAGGGTAAGGGGCTCTGTGTGTTCCTTTAGAATTGGGGGTGGGACCAAGGGGTGAGGAAGTGGTTTTGAATGTTTTATCTCTATAGGTTAAGTGGACAGTGCACTGAGTAGCTAATGCAACATGGTGTTCTTTATAAATATTCATCTTTAGTCTATGACAGGCATGTCCAATTTCAGATGAATCAATCAGGAAAGCTGTACAGTTCCATGAGTACTGCCACATCAAAGTTCAATCCTAGATCTCTACTGTCCTAGCCAGTGTAAGAATTTGGAAGTAAGAAAGTCATTTCCTACAATGTCCTGAAAGAAGGTTACTTTCTCTACGACGTATAGTCTGTGCTAGGCAGCATGAGTGGAAAATCTCCCTACAGATCCAGTGGACAGTGTGCACTATGGTGCATGATGTGAGGGAAAACTGTCTCTACAGATCCAATGGACAGTGTGCACTATGGTGCATGATGTGAGGGAAAATTCTCTCTACAGATCCAATGTATGGTCTGTACTAGGCTGCAAGAGGAGAGGAAACACTGTCTCTACAAATCTAACGTGTGGTTTGCACTACACTACATGATCTGAGGAAACAGGGATGAAGACAATGGAATAACAGAGAACATCTGCTCCAAACCTGAAAAGAAATGTGAAAAAGGAGCAATGGTAGAAGATTCGTGCCAACACAGCGCTTTTCCAGCAGTGTCTTTTCGACTGTCTATGCCTGCTTGTGTTGTTACTAGGAAGAAGTGAGAAAAAAGGGAGAGAATATGTACCAGGTAAGCATAGCCAGGACAGCGACAGCATTTTTCACTGTTGTCCACCTGTCCCCTCCTCCCAACCTCGGCATCATGTCACAAATCGTACCACCACATGCGAGTCAGGAAGGAAACTCAAGCGACAGGATCGATATGGGATGACCTGGCCCTAGCAGGTCAAGGCTCTCACACCTGAGTTTCCTCCAGTTCATCAATGCGTTCATAAAGAACTGCCCAAACATCCTGATCAACACTGTAGGTGTCTGCATCAACCAGACCTGACTAATGCAATGATGACAGGAACCATGAACTACAGCCCTGTCAGGTTTGTGATGACAGGAACCATGAACTACAGCCCTGTCAGGTTTGTGATGACAGGAACCATGAACTACAGCCCTGTCAGGTTTGTGATGACAGGAACCATGAACTAAAGCCCTGTCAGGTTTGGGATGTAAAAACAGAAATGTCACCATGGCCACTTTCACAGACCATCACTCGGTACAGCAAGTTGTCATTCCACGGCCCTTCGGGTTCCCATGATCCCGTTGCCCCTTTCAATCACTGAGTACAGTCAGTTGTCATTCTATGGCCCTTCGGGCCCCATGTTTCCGTTGCCCCTTTCAGCGAGTACAGTCAGTTGTCATTCTATGGCCCTTCGGGGCCCCATGTTTCCGTTGCCCCTTTCAATCACCGAGTACAGTCAGTTGTCATTCTATGGCCCTTCAGGGCCTCCATGTTTCCATTGCCCCTTTCAATCACTGAGTACAGTCAGTTGTCATATCACTGAGTACAGTCAGTTGTCATTCTATGGCCCTTCGGGGCCCCATGTTTCCGTTGCCCCTTTCAATCACTGAGTACAGTCAGTTGTCATTCTATGGTCCTTCGGGGCCCCATGTTTCCATTGCCCCTTTCAATCACTGAGTACAGTCAGTTGTCATTCTATGGCCCTTCAGGGCCTCCATGTTTCCATTGCCCCTTTCAATCACTGAGTACAGTCAGTTGTCATATCACTGAGTACAGTCAGTTGTCATTCTATGGCCCTTCAGGGCTCCCATGTTTCCGTTGCCCCTTTCAATCACTGAGTACAGTCAGTTGTCATTCTATGGCCCTTCTGAGCCTGATGTTTCCGTTGCCCCTTTCAATCACTGAGTACAGTCAGTTGTCATTCTATGGCCCTTCAGGGCCTCCATGTTTCCATTGCCCCTTTCAATCACTGAGTACAGTCAGTTGTCATTCTATGGCCCTTCAGGGCCCCCATGTTTCCGTTGCCCCTTTCAATCACTGACCATCATGAAATAAAGTTGTCACTCTACTGCCCTTCATGGCTTGATCTTTTAATTCGCCCTTACAATACATGTCCTTGGTAAAACTGTGTCAGCCTCTTTCATGCTAGCAAATCCTGTGACTGGAAGGACATTGCAGCGGATGGCCTCACTCTGTGGCAAAGCAATTCCCGAGACCAGTTGGTTGCTCATCAGCTACTGTCCTGCTTATGCACCATCAGAACAGGTCCACCAGTACAGCATGGAAGGATACTGGCAACAGTGTGGTCACCGCCAAGTCCTTGTGGCCTGACGGACATTGAAGTCACACAGAACATGTCACAGAACAGGTCCACCAGTACAGCATGGAAGGATACTGGCAACAGTGTGGTCACCGCCAAGTCCTTGTGGCCTGACGGACATTGAAGTCACACAGAACATGTCACAGAACAGGTCCACCAGTACAGCATGGAAGGATACTGGCAACAGTGTGGTCACCGCCAAGTCCTTGTGGCCTGACGGACATTGAAGTCACACAGAACATGTCACAGAACAGGTCCACCAGTACAGCATGGAAGGATACTGGCAACAGTGTGGTCACCGCCAAGTCCTTGTGGCCTGACGGACATTGAAGTCACACAGAACATGTCACAGAACAGGTCCACCAGTACAGCATGGAAGGATACTGGCAACAGTGTGGTCACCGCCAAGTCCTTGTGGCCTGACGGACATTGAAGTCACACAGAACATGTCACAGAACAGGTCCACCAGTACAGCATGGAAGGATACTGGCAACAGTGTGGTCACCGCCAAGTCCTTGTGGCCTGACGGACATTGAAGTCACACAGAACATGTCACAGAACAGGTCCACCAGTACAGCATGGAAGGATACTGGCAACAGTGTGGTCACCGCCAAGTCCTTGTGGCCTGACGGACATTGAAGTCACACAGAACATGTCACAGAACAGGTCCACCAGTACAGCATGGAAGGATACTGGCAACAGTGTGGTCACCGCCAAGTCCTTGTGGCCTGACGGACATTGAAGTCACACAGAACATGTCACAGAACAGGTCCACCAGTACAGCATGGAAGGATACTGGCAACAGTGTGGTCACCGCCAAGTCCTTGTGGCCTGACGGACATTGAAGTCACACAGAACATGTCACAGAACAGGTCCACCAGTACAGCATGGAAGGATACTGGCAACAGTGTGGTCACCGCCAAGTCCTTGTGGCCTGACGGACATTGAAGTCACACAGAACATGTCACAGAACAGGTCCACCAGTACAGCATGGAAGGATACTGGCAACAGTGTGGTCACCGCCAAGTCCTTGTGGCCTGACGGACATTGAAGTCACACAGAACATGTCACAGAACAGGTCCACCAGTACAGCATGGAAGGATACTGGCAACAGTGTGGTCACCGCCAAGTCCTTGTGGCCTGACGGACATTGAAGTCACACAGAACATGTCACAGAACAGGTCCACCAGTACAGCATGGAAGGATACTGGCAACAGTGTGGTCACCGCCAAGTCCTTGTGGCCTGACGGACATTGAAGTCACACAGAACATGTCACAGAACAGGTCCACCAGTACAGCATGGAAGGATACTGGCAACAGTGTGGTCACCGCCAAGTCCTTGTGGCCTGACGGACATTGAAGTCACACAGAACATGTCACAGAACAGGTCCACCAGTACAGCATGGAAGGATACTGGCAACAGTGTGGTCACCGCCAAGTCCTTGTGGCCTGACGGACATTGAAGTCACACAGAACATGTCACAGAACAGGTCCACCAGTACAGCATGGAAGGATACTGGCAACAGTGTGGTCACCGCCAAGTCCTTGTGGCCTGACGGACATTGAAGTCACACAGAACATGTCACAGAACAGGTCCACCAGTACAGCATGGAAGGATACTGGCAACAGTGTGGTCACCGCCAAGTCCTTGTGGCCTGACGGACATTGAAGTCACACAGAACATGTCACAGAACAGGTCCACCAGTACAGCATGGAAGGATACTGGCAACAGTGTGGTCACCGCCAAGTCCTTGTGGCCTGACGGACATTGAAGTCACACAGAACATGTCACAGAACAGGTCCACCAGTACAGCATGGAAGGATACTGGCAACAGTGTGGTCACCGCCAAGTCCTTGTGGCCTGACGGACATTGAAGTCACACAGAACATGTCACAGAACAGGTCCACCAGTACAGCATGGAAGGATACTGGCAACAGTGTGGTCACCGCCAAGTCCTTGTGGCCTGACGGACATTGAAGTCACACAGAACATGTCACAGAACAGGTCCACCAGTACAGCATGGAAGGATACTGGCAACAGTGTGGTCACCGCCAAGTCCTTGTGGCCTGACGGACATTGAAGTCACACAGAACATGTCACAGAACAGGTCCACCAGTACAGCATGGAAGGATACTGGCAACAGTGTGGTCACCGCCAAGTCCTTGTGGCCTGACGGACATTGAAGTCACACAGAACATGTCACAGAACAGGTCCACCAGTACAGCATGGAAGGATACTGGCAACAGTGTGGTCACCGCCAAGTCCTTGTGGCCTGACGGACATTGAAGTCACACAGAACATGTCACAGAACAGGTCCACCAGTACAGCATGGAAGGATACTGGCAACAGTGTGGTCACCGCCAAGTCCTTGTGGCCTGACGGACATTGAAGTCACACAGAACATGTCACAGAACAGGTCCACCAGTACAGCATGGAAGGATACTGGCAACAGTGTGGTCACCGCCAAGTCCTTGTGGCCTGACGGACATTGAAGTCACACAGAACATGTCACCAACAGCTGTGTGTTAAAGAGCAGGCTGAGGCAGTATGAGTGATACAGGCTGAGGCAGTATGAGTGATACAGGCTGAGGCAGTATGAGTGATACAGGCTGAGGCAGTATGAGTGATACAGGCTGAGGCAGTATGAGTGATACAGGCTGAGGCAGTATGAGTGATACAGGCTGAGGCAGTATGAGTGATACAGGCTGAGGCAGTATGAGTGATACAGGCTGAGGCAGTATGAGTGATACAGGCTGAGGCAGTATGAGTGATACAGGCTGAGGCAGTATGAGTGATACAGGCTGAGGCAGTATGAGTGATACAGGCTGAGGCAGTATGAGTGATACCACTGGCATGGCGTGAGGAGGAGGCAGTGAATAGCACAGTGTGTGCCTCTTCCAGTCTGATGTTCAGCTGACCACAGCTGGCTCCTTGGACAGGTACCAACACCATTCAGGCTATTACCATTTACACAGTAATTCATAAACTGTCTAAAAACACTGAAAACGGAGTCTTACAATTAGAAAAACAAACCGATGCAAAAACTGCAGTCAAGTCCTCGCCCAACAAGAACTTTTTGACATCAATTTCCAACAAAGGTGACAGAATGAGAACATTTCGAACCAAAATGAGGTGCGACTTATCAACCGGATGTACACTTCCTCGCTCTGTAAACAGCTGACTGCTCCCTGACAATTTTCTAAATTTTATGCATTCTGAGTATCAACTTTTTACTGTTATCCTGTCGGAATATCAAATATGTAAGAAGCACATGCACTATGACTGCTTACCTTATGAGAAGACTGGCAGACAAGTAGGCAGGTCTGTGTCAAGTGTTGACCTATGCATTGCTAACTAGACAAGAACTGCTAACTAGACAAGAACTTCCTCAGAACTTACAGCAATTGGCCTACTTGATTTTTGATCTGACCCTATTGACAGAAGATGAATCACATGGGGTACAGGCATGACGATTGTCTCCAAGAGGCAACATGTAGGTTTGTTGTTGCACCAGATGCGACAGGGACAGAAAACGTGGACACCCCATTGTTGTCAACACCCATTCTACCTGGCTCACCCACACAGCAGTCACCAGCTTCTTTAGGTAGTAGGTTCCCTCAGGGCAAAACAGCTGCTACTGACAAGACCTAACAGCGTTCTCTATCTTCAGATGTCCTCTCAGAGCAGCCCGACTATTTACATGTCATCAGTTCAGCTGGGAAACAGCCGGCGCTTACAGCCTTTTAACAAAAGTGTTCAGGGTCTGGGAATGACACAAGAAAAGTACCCCCACAGCAGGCAATGGATATAAGTATGAAAATCACAAACACTCCTACCACACTACTCACATGACAACTCTGAAGAACAACACACTATCCCACTGCAGAACACATCAGTGCTGCATATTCAAGAACACAAGTTAAACCTCTTACTTTCTTGATTTCCTGTCTGTTTCAATTTAAACCAAGATTATCAAATGAACAAAATGTGATGATGCGTTAGAAACGGTGCACATATTTCTGGCTTGGTGATCAAACAATACGAACAAGAAAAATCAGTACAATATCAATAATCTGTTAAATGCTTCATAATCAATCGGTACATGATGGAGTCTGAACAATAAAACTTTTTTCAGAACAATTCATTAGTTTATACATGCTGACAAAAATTACACCCAAAACAGACGACTCATTTTCCACAATAATGTTGCACTGAAAGAGACCCCCAAGCAAACAAAAACACATAGTATGAAAGAAACCACATGCAACTCTTAAAGCCATAACATGATCTAAAACAGATCAGAAGATGTTGGAGAGAGAAATACCTACTCGTTCAGCAATTGGACAGGAGGAAGCAACCACCACCATTGTTGAATTGTTTCTGTGCTGCCTTCAGCCAGCTTTCTTCAACCATCATAAAAGATTGTTATAATGCAAACATAGTCCCCCTCTGCTCCCCTTCCCCCCATCTTCCCACTTCATCTATCAGCGCTGTACATATTTCACTCCAATCATTTTCTGTGGTTTTATCTGTCGCAGCCCTCCCCATCCCAACCCTGAAGTAGGTAGCATTCAAGCTTATGCCCATACTTTATCAAAACAAAACAAAATAAAACAAAACAAAAAATAACCTTAGCTAAGTAATTTACACACAATGTTTTGTCTTTTATTCGTTGGAAGAGATTTTGCTCTTAGTTGATTTTGTTTCATTTTAAATACCTTCTTCTCGATCAATCCACAGACTGCATCATTTGTGTATCAACAGAAGCTGGAGGATGGTGGGGCAGGGCCACAGTCCTGAGCACGCTATGTGGACAAACAAAACAAACATGCCTTTGCCTTTTGGGTGAAGTGCCCTTCTGCCATCAGTCTGCCTTACAAACAAAACAAAAAAGAAAAACAAACAAAAAGCCCATACAAACAACTTTGAATGACTCATACTCCACATCTGTGAGAAAAGAAAACATCACTATTTCAGCTGTAAGGATCATTAGCTTTCAGATACAAGGAATGCACTTGAATTTCACCAATTTTTTCGTGAGACTAAACACCCAGACAAAGCGTAAGTCAGAATCCTGAAGCTATTTTCACATTCACTTGAACAGTAAGTAACTAAATAGCTGTGTACATGATGTTGCCCGATGAAATATATATCATCTCCACAAAGCCCCCACTCATCAATAACTTGGAAAGTTAATTTTTGATAGTGTTCAGTTCAACATGTAGATCCTCTCTACCTGACACAAAGGAAAACATCTGGCAGAAGTGTAGAGATCTTCGTTGTCAACAGGGTTGGTTGGCGAGTTACATCCCTTTCCCCTTCACAAATTACATTCTGAAGAAATCTATCAATTGAGAATAGCATTGTCATTATCTCAGTGTTGCAAAATAAGATCCCAGAGCAGCTACGAATTTCTTCTTTTTTTTTTTTGTTTCTTTTGTTGTGCCTTGAATGGAATTCTTTGATCTGACAGTTATGTTGTCCCACACACCTGGCTGACGTGCGGTCTGTGGTCTTCTGCTCCAAGAACAAAGAACTGGACGGTGCTACAGCTCCTGTCAGCTTCCATTGGCCAGCACATTTCATTCACATCTCGCAAAACACTGGATGACTTTGGGCTACAATCACACAATCCTTTTTCTTTTAAATTCTGGTTTTGCTTTTTGTCAGTATTTTACAGCAACACACTGACCAATCTCAGCACAATGCACTGCGCTGACTTATAGGCTCCGACTTTAAACAGTTGATGAGAGGAAAACAGACTGAAAGTGTGAAACTTATATTGCAGGTGATATTACCCACCGCTCACTCTCCCCATTTTGCATTCTCCCTCATTGCTGTTTTTCACCACAGCAGGTTTCTGTTGGCAGCACAGCACTCAAGACTCACCATCTTACCTACATCGTTACAGCATGATTATGAACTCTCGCATACACACGCAAATCCAAAATGATTTTGATCGCCACCAATGCGTAGTATGCAACTGCATTTAAGACTGGCATGCTTGGCCTGACCAGTACACTAGATCTGTTTTGCATAAGCAATTTTTTTTAAAATGAAGAACGGTTTGTTTGTTTTTTTTAATTCCCTCCAACCCCCACAAATCTTTTCACTCTCATCTCATACTTCCTGTAGCAGATGTCAGCCTCATGGCTCAGCTAGGAAAAGCATGCACTGGTCTGCATGCCACCTCAGCCAGTTGAGTGGCACCATCCTCTGAAAACCCAGTGTACATACACTGTGCTCTGGGTGTATGAACTGACAGAGAGCAGCAGGCCACTGAAACCCGACACCATTTGGAGTTCCCCTGGGTGGCAGCACAAAGGCTCCACCCTCATCAACAACCCACAGTGGCAAGGTTTCATTTGTCCAATCCAAACAATGGACCCCATAACAAAAAACAAAAACAAAAACAAAAAACACCCATACACACTATACTATGCCAAAAAACCCAGCTGTTAAGGACAGAAGCAAGTGATACAAGCAAGTGACATTGAACTATACACAAACAGCTAAAAAAAAAAAAAGAGACAATAAATGGCACAGTGTCGATTTTTGTATTGCTGGTGGTGAGTTTGTCACAGACATGAACAACTGAAGAGACATGACAAAGCAGCGGGCGCAGGCCGGCCGAGTGCGGCGGTGAGGGGACGACACACCGTGGGGTCACACTGACCATCTGTCCTGCTGCCTGCAGTCACCAGGATGCTCCAGGTCAACACACACCACCCCTCCACGACCACACCTCACCCACAGTTGGGGACACTTTCACAAACACTCCTACTCCCCTTCCCTCCTTCCTCATCTACACCTTGTCAAGTACACATCTGTTGTTAGTAAATTGTGCTTTGATAATAAAGAAAGCTGATAAATGTGCACACTAGTGCAGAAATACAGGAGTTAGAACCAAGTTGTGAAGATACAACAAAAAAGGGACAAGAAAACAAATCTGCATGCATCCAATGTTCCGCAGTTCTTCATATTCATCCTCTAGTTTCTTAATCTCTTTTCTTTGACCCCGTACCCCCCACCTCAAAATGAAAGCTGACATTTTCAACAAATCAAGAAACCCAAGAAACCACCCCTGAAAAGAAGCAGTCCATTTGAACAGCAGAAATGTAGACACACAGATTGTCGACGTGGTGCATAAACACGGCCCTGTTAGCACACGCAAGTGGCAAGCCACTTGTTAGGTCTACAGGGCACACCTGACAGAACAGCACAGTGGCAAGCCACTTGTTAGGTCTACAGGGCACACCTGACAGAACAGCACAGTGGCAAGCCACTTGTTAGGTCTACAGGGCACACCTGACAGAGCAGCACAGTGGCAAGCCACTTGTTAGGTCTACAGGGCACACCTGACAGAGCAGCACAGTGGCAAGCCACTTGTTAGGTCTACAGGGCACACCTGACAGAGCAGCACAGTGGCAAGCCACTTGTTAGGTCTACAGGGCACACCTGACTAGAGCAGCACAGTGGCAAGCCACTTGTTAGGTCTACAGGGCACACCTGACAGAGCAGCACAGTGGCAAGCCACTTGTTAGGTCTACAGAGCACACCTGACAGAACAGCACAGTGGCAAGCCACTTGTTAGGTCTACAGGGCACACCTGACAGAACAGCACAGTGGCAAGCCACTTGTTAGGTCTACAGGGCACACCTGACAGAGCAGCACAGTGGCAAGCCACTTGTTAGGTCTACAGGGCACACCTGACAGAGCAGCACAGTGGCAAGCCACTTGTTAGGTCTACAGGGCACACCTGACAGAGCAGCACAGTGGCAAGCCACTTGTTAGGTCTACAGGGCACACCTGACAGAGCAGCACAGTGGCACGACCACGGTTTCAAAACAAGCTTGCATGGAAACCACTACAGTCATATGGAGAGGCAGAAAGACGAAGACAGTCAAACGATATGGAACATCCCCCCTCCTGTTCACACAGTGAATTCTGACCAACATCTGCACAAGCCGCACTGACCTCCACTGGACTACTAACACTGATTACTAGCTTCAGTCTCATCAACCTCAACGACTCATTCCAAAAACATAACCACAGCAGTCAACAAAGTTCTCTTGATGAACACTTCCAAAAACAGCTCCTAACAAATTCTAATTCATCTGAGGAGTATCCATTGTGCACTTGCAAGTCCAGTTTCAAGCTCAGAGAAAACAGGAATAGTATCATACAGTCTGGAGACCAACTTCACTGTTGCTTATTCAACAAATGTTGCTAATCTACAATGATCAGTCAAAACAATGTCGACACTGGTCCAACCTATGGCAGGAAGTCAGTCATTTTGAATGTTCAAACATAATAGTATTATACCTTTCAGTACACTATCAGTCAAAAGTTTTGTCACATGTTCTTTCATTTGATCACTTATCTATTTTGCCATACAAACAAAAACCTATTTCTTTGATTTGTCAGCCTTGAAATTGGATCAGGTTCAAAATGATTACTGTGCATATTCAAATTAACTGTCTTGGCCCAAGTTACTGAATTACGTTAAAACGATCAAATTGATTCCATTATCACCAAAGAAATTAAAAATCTATCTGTCAGTATAAGGTGTATTAAAAATAGTCCAGAGGTTTCACAGACACACACAAAGAATGGAAACATGATAGATCTTAACAACAACCTCCCCTTCCTCATTAAAAAGAGAGGGAGAGAAAAAAATAGAAAGGGAAAACTGAAATTCACAGGGGAAAGAAAATCACAAGAATCCACCAACTATCTTGTCACACCTATCGCAAGAATAAATCTGCCAACAGCCAAGTGCCATTTCGAGATGACGGAACAAACAGAAAGGTACACATGGAGTCAATATTCATTCATAAAACTTTGGTAACTGTTACAGACACAGACTTCATTTAGGAATTGAAAAAAAAAGAAAACACAAGAAGAGGGAATGAAGAAGTGACAAGGAAAAAAAAAAAGTCAAACCATTCATGCAGGCAGCAAGGGCCAGGCAGCATGTCCGGTGGGGGGGGGTGGGGGAGGGAAGAAGGTAGCAAGAAAGGGGAGGCTATCCAAGCTGGGCAGACGACGTTTGGCTGCGACCCTTGCCAGCACCCTCCAACCTCCTTGACCCGTGCCTTGCTCTTCAGGCCAGAGCAGGGGAAGGATGAAAAGCAAGCCGCTGACTGGCAGACAAGTGATGGGCAGCGCAGCTCAGCACAGCACAGCACAGCTCCACTGCAACTCCAGCCCTGCACAGGGGGGCGGCCTACACAAGGGACAAACTGACCGGGCACAGGCTCTCCCTGCACGGCCACCTATTTGCCCTGCGGGGTGGAGCTGCCCCCTGAGCGATGAAAGTGGACGTTCTGCCACTTGCCATCTTTCCGCTGCCAGATGCGGGTCTCTTCAGACTGCATAGTGATGGGCAGGCCGGACCTGTTCCACACACAGCACAGACAAAGCGCCTCAGTGACCCACCTCCGGCTGTGGTCATAAGACAGGTAATTCAGCTCAGCTCTGCTAGTCCACTACATGGGATGCTTGCACTTAATGCTTCAGGGTAAATATGCAATATCCTATGAACATATGTCGGATACATGAAACTTCAAAAATAACTTTAATATAGAATCTCTACATTTCATGTCATGCAGGTACAACATGCGGTGTGTGTGTGTGTGTGTGTGTGTGTGTGTGTGTGTGTGTGTGAGTTATAATGCATGTTGAGACACATTTCACCTACAAGCAGATATTGCTACTCCCCAGTCCACTGAATGAATGATAAAAACAAACATTCAATTGGCAAGGCAGATTTTCAGTTTATTATAAAACCTTTTTCAAGCTAAAAGGTACGGCAAACAAATGATAGCAAGTACAATAGCCTATTTTTCTTCAAACTGAAAATACATCAATCCATACATACTACATTTTTCAAGTTACAGTTTCCAGCACGCACTCTTCAAATGACATTTATAGCTTCCCTCCTGCCCCCCTCCCCCTCCTCTATTTAGTCCTCCACCATCGTCATCTTGGCACATCACTGCTGTATTTCTTCTATTAATTCACCATGGCATCTTGTCCTACAGCTGAAGTAATCAACAAAGACATCAGTTTCCACCTATTGGTCTTCTTCAAGCAGGCCGAGCAAACGACCAACAAACAAATGATGGCAATGAACAAATAATGGAGAAAAAAAAAACAAGTGCAGGTAAGCAACTTATTAGTCACTATGACACTAACTTGACAGGGATGACCAAAGAAGGGGTTGGACAGATGGGGGACAGAAGAGAGGTGATAATAAGGACTAGGCTACAAAATGAATATGCCTTGCTGACAGGGGTGACTAAAGAAGGGGTTGGACAGACGGGGGACAGAAGATAGTTGATAATAAGGACTAGGCTACAGAATGAATATGCCTTGCTGACAGGGATGAAAACTGCTGAATTCTGAACATGCCTGTCCAAACTTCTCTTTCATCTCCAGGCTGTGAATTGGTAAGCTGACACAAACAGTTGTGTTCCTGGCAGGTCACACATAGTGTTTAAGAGAGAGCATCAGCTAAAATTTTGTGGTATTCTCATACTGCAATCTATCAGATTCCCAAAGAGGCGAGTGAAGGATAGAAAAGTTGAACAGAAGAATGCAATATGAAAAAAAACCCAACAAGTTATCAAAGATGCATCATGAATAATCAAAATAAAAGAATTGACATAAACTTATACCTGACGATTCAAACCGAATGAAAGGGAACTAACTTGGATACCAGAGATAACACAATACAGGGTAACAGCCAGTGTGCACAGAGGCAAGTTTCAACCCCTTCTTGTTGCGATCCCTGTTCAGTCACTATCATAGTGACTGTAAACCAGTCTACCTGCACTTGTTTTTTCCCTGTTATTCAATCATTTCTGTGGTTTGTTTGTTTGTTCTTATCCTGCATAAAGATGAACAGCAACAGGTCCAAGCTCATTGCTTCCATGTTTGTTACACTCACTGGGCAGCTCAGTGCTTCAGCATGCTCATTGCTTCCATGTTTGTTACACTCACTGGGCAGCTCAGTGCTTCAGCATGCTTATTGCTTCCATGTAACCTCATTGCTTCCATGTTTGTTACACTCACTGGGCAGCTCAGTGCTTCAGCACACTCATTGCGTCCATGTTTGTTACACTCACTGGGCAGCTCAGTACTTCAGCATGCTCATTGCTTCCATGTTTGTTACACTCACTGGGCAGCTCAGTGTTTCAGCATGCTCATTGCGTCCATGTTTGTTACGTTCACTGGGCAGCTCAGTACTTCAGCACACTCATTGCGTCCATGTTTGTTACGTTCACTGGGCAGCTCAGTACTTCAGCACACTCATTGCGTCCATGTTTGTTACGTTCACTGGGCAGCTCAGTACTTCAGCACACTCATTGCGTCCATGTTTGTTACGTTCACTGGGCAGCTCAATAGTTCAGCATTTCCTTCCATGCTCTACCTTCCACCTGTAGGAAAGTTGCCAGCTGGAAGTGTCAGGCAGTTTCTCTCCAGGGCCAACCAACTCACTGAAAAGACTGATGTGGCTACAGCATGTTTCCTGTACTAGGCCAGCCAGGAAACATCCTTAAGTTTCTGAAGTTGTAAGCCAGCTCAGAGTCACCAAACCAATGATTTTAGCTTCAGTCACTCAACCTCAACGACTCATTCCAAAACCATAACCACAGCAGTCAACAAAGTTCTTCTTGATGTACACTTCCAAAAACAGCTCCTAACAAATTCTAATTCATCTGAGGGATTTCCGAATTGTCAAAATGCAAGTCCAGTTTCAAAGCTCAGAGAAAACGGAATAGTATCATACAGTCTGGAGACCCACTTCACTGTTGCTTATTCAACAAATGTTGCAATCTACAATGATCATCCAAAACAATGTCGACACTGTCCACCTATGGCAGGAAGTCTGTCAATTTTGAATGTTCAAACATAATAGTATTATACCTTTCAGTACACTACATCAAATGTTTGTCACATTTTCTTTCAATTGATCCACTTATCTAGTTTTGCCATACAAACAAAAAACTATTTCTTGAATTTGTCAGCTTGAAATTGGATCAGTTTCAAAGGATTACTGTGGCATATCAAATTAACTTCCTTGGCCCAAGTTACTGAATTACGTTAAAACGATCAAGATTGATCCATTATCAACCATAAGAAATTAAAAATCTATCTGTCAGAATAAGGTGTAATTAAAAATAGTCCATAGGTTTCACAGACACACCACAACGAGATGGAGAACATGATAGATCTTAACAACAAACCTCCTCCTTCCTCATTAAAAAAAGAGAGGAGAGAAACAAATAAGAAAGGGAAAACTGTAATTCACAGGGGAAAGAAAATCACAAGAATCCACCACTATCTTGTCACACCTAACGCAAAATAAATCTGCTCAACATCCAAGTCCATTTCGAGATGCGGAAAACAAAACAGAAAGGTACACATGGATTCATTATTCATTCATAAAAATTGGTAACCTGTTACAGACACAGACTTCATTTAGGAATTGAAAAAAAAAGAAAACACAGAAGAGGGGAATGAAGAAGTGACAAGGAAAAAAAAAAGTCAAATAACCATTCATGCAGGCAGCACGGGTGACGCAGAGGCAGCATGCCCTGTGAGAGGGAGGAGTGGGGGAGAGAAGAAGGTAAGCAAGAAAGGGGAGGCTATCCAGCTGGGCAGAACGACGTTTGGCTGCAACCCTTGCCAG
Organism: Conus ventricosus; assembly: GCA_018398815.1. Classification (NCBI taxonomy): domain Eukaryota; kingdom Metazoa; phylum Mollusca; class Gastropoda; order Neogastropoda; family Conidae; genus Conus; species Conus ventricosus. The sequence goes on from CM031595.1 coordinate 177,774,044, forward strand.
CACCCTCCAACCCCTCCTTGACCCCCGTGCCTTGCTCTTTTGCAGTCCATAGGCAGGGAAGGATGAAAATCAAGCCGCTGACTGGCAGACAAGTGATGGGCAGCGCAGCATAGCACGGGGAGCACAGCTCAGCTCCACTGCAATTCCAGCCCTCACAGGGGGGCGGCCTACACAAGGACAAACTGACGCTGGCACAGGCTCTCCCTGCACGGCCACCTATTGCCCTGCGGGGTGGAGCTTCCTCCCGAGCGATGAAATTGACGTTCTGGTTCTGCCACTTGCCATCTTTCGCATGGCCAGATGGCGGGTCTCTTCAGACTGCATAGTGATGGCAGGCCGTACCTGTTCCACACCCAGCACAGACAAATCGCCTCAGTGACCTCACCTCCGCGTGGTCAAAAGACAGGTACTTCAGCTCACTCTGCTATTCCAACTACATGGGATTGTTTGCACTTAATGCTCAGGGTAAATATCAATATCCTATGAACATATGTCGGATACATGAAACTTCAAAAATAACTTTAAATATAGAATCTCTACATTTCATGTCAGCAAGTAAAACATGCTGTGTGTGTGTGTGTTGGTGTGGTGTGTGTGTGGGTGTGTTGTGTGTGTGTGTGTGTGTGTGTGGTTTGATTTATGCATGTTGAGACACATTTCACCTACAAGCAGATATTGCTACTCCCCAGTCCACTAATGAATGATAAAAACAAAACTTCAATGGCAAGGCAGATTTTCAGTTTATTATAAAACTCTTTTTCCAAGCTAAAGTATGGCAAACAAATGATAGCAAGTACATAGCCTATTTTTCTTCAAAAAATGAGAAATACCTCAATCCATACATACATTTTATTCAAGTTACATTTCCAGCAAAAAGTATAAACACTATTCATACATAATTAAAAAAATGCACCTTCAAATGACATTATAGCTTCCCTCCTCCCCCCTCCCCCTCCTCTACTTAGTCCTCGCACCATCGTCATCTTGGCACATCACTGCTGTATTTCTTCTATTAGATTCACCATGGCATCGTTGTCCTAACAGCTGAAAGGAATCAACAAAGACATCATTTCCCACCTATTGTCTTCTTCAAGCAGGCCGAGGCAAACGACCAACAAACATATGATGGCAATGAACCAAATAATGAGAAAAAAAAACAAGTGCAGTTAAGCAACTTAATTAGTCACTATGACATCAACTTTGACAGGGGATGACCAAAGAAGGGTTGGAACAGATGGGGACAGAAGAGAGGTGATAATAAGGACTAGCTACAGAATGAATAATGCCTTCTGAAAAGGGATGACGTAAAGATGGGGTTGACAGACGGGGGAACAGAAGAGAGGTGATAATAGGACTAGGCTACATAATGAATATGCCTTGCTGACAGGATGACTAAAGAAGGGGTTGGACAGACGGGGGACAGGAGAGAGATAATAAGGACTAGGCTACAGATGAATATGCTTGCTGACAGGGATGACTAAAGAAGGGGTTGGACAGACGGGGATCAGAAGAGAGGTATAAGAAGACTAGTCTACAGAATGAATATGCTTTGCTGACATGGTGACCAAAGAAAGGGGGTTGGACAGACGGGGGAAGAAGAGAGTGATAAAAAGACAGCTACAGAATGATATGCCTTGTGACAAGGGATGATAAACTGCTGATTTCTGAACAGGGCCTTTCCAAAACTCTCTTTCATCTCCAGGCTGTTAATTGTAAGCTGAACACAAACAGTGTGTTTCCTGGCAGGTCACACATAGTGTTTAAGAAGACATCAGCTAAAATTTTGTGGTAATTCTCACCAACGGGGAAATACTGGCAATCCTATCAGATGCCCAAAGAGGCGAGTGAAGGATAGAAAAGTTGAACAGAAGAATGCAATTATGAAAAAAACCCCAACAAGTTATCAAAGATGATTCATGAATATTCAAAATAAAAGAATTGGACATAAACTTATACCTGACGATTCAAACCGGAATGAAAGGGAACTAACTTTGTATTACCAAGATAACACAATACAAGGGTAACAGCCAGTGTCACAGAGTCAAGGTTTTCAACCCCTTCTTGTGCGATCCCCTGGTTCAGTCCACTATCAAAGTGACTGTAAACCAGTCACCTGCACATTGTTTTTTACCCTGTATTCAGCCATTTCTGTGGTTTGTTTGTTTGTTCTTATCCTGCATAAAGAATGAACAGCAACATGTCCCAAGCTCATGCTTCCATGTTTGTTACACTCACGTGGCAGCTCATTGCTTCCATGTTGTTACACTCACTGGGCAGCTCATTGCTTTCCATGTTTGTTACACTCACGGGCAGCTCAGGCTTCCATGTTTGTTACACTCACTGGGCACTCAGTGCACTTCCATATTGTTTACACACACTGGCAGCTCAGGGGCTTCCATGTTTGTTACACTCACTGGGCACCTCATTGCTTCCATGTTTTGTTACAGCAGGTTTCACGGTTTTTGGACACTTGTACTTTTACTGTCTACAACAGGCACAATACATGAAAAACCAAATGCTGACATGAAACTGTTACTGAGGTATTTTCATTAGTTTGAACCCCGTTGCTGAATATATCAACCAAAACAATTATAGCCAGGCTTGTTTTCAATGATAAAATTCAAGCCCAAAGTACATACCCCCTTCAGACGATGAAAAATCATCTTTATGACTAGAAGCATGTTTTTCAACACTTAGAATTCAAAATGCTTCCAATTCACTACAGTCAAATAATACATATGATAAGCAAGAATATTTTAAACACATAAACACATGCACTAAGGGGGTTTTTGATGAATTTATGTGGTCATGATTTGACAAAACAATTTTTCAACTTAAAACTTACTCCTCAAAATTTTTATACACTTCTGCAAATCAAGAACCACATTAAAAATCATACAATAAGATTGGAAACAACATTTGTACACAAAAATAATTCAGTTTCTACAGTAAATTTAACAAGAATTCTTGATTTAATAGAAAAAAAAGCTATCCCACCCCCTAATTTTGTGAACGCAAAAAGTGAAAAAATCGCGTTGAATCCTTTTTTTGTAAAAAAAAACTTTGTTAAAACAGCTGTGATAATTATCAAAAGACATTTACATGACATTTGTGTAAGGTATTAAACTGCTGTAATCTGGGCTTTAAGCCTATTTTTGAACACACATGACCTGTGTCCTGAAAGGTAAGGACAGTAACTCATTTTTTGAGTCTCAGAAGTCAAAGCTGTTTTGAATGCCAAACTTCTTTGAGCTGTGCTTTCTTACAATGCTTAAACATGACTAATCATAAAATCTAATACTGAAATATATCAATTAAAAAAAAATCCATATAGATCAAGCAGGATATGGCACGCACTACACTCATGACCCACGCAACACATATCATTCACTGTAACCTAAGTCCATGAATATATAGTGCCTCTTTGTTCCTAGTTTGTGGAGAATCTACGTCACTTTGTGTCTTCAAGTATGCAAACCACATACTCTTTGTCTTCAAGGACATAATATTCCCCAGGCTGGATTTCCAGGAAGAATGTTACAACACACTGTCCTTCTAATGTTAGAGATGTGCAATGTACAGGAACAATCATCCCATATAATCGACTGGGTAATTTTTTCTTTCCAATAGTAGTATAATACCCACAGGAACATAAGTCCCCTCCAACCCGGGGTGCTTTCCCTTGTTCTCACGGTCACAGAATATGGTGCTTCACTGTCCACCCTCCTTGACAAGGGGTACAAAATGGTTGGCGATCCAAAAACTGGGATTGGATCTGCCTCATATCCTCTCTGTTCGAAGTCCACATATGTAGAGCAGGACTGGTGGCTTTAAATGATTCCAGGCAGAAAGACACGTTTTACACTCCCTTCTTATCATCGGCTTCCCAGTGTTTGGTAAATAATTATTTTCCGTTTCAAAATATTTGATTTGCTGCTGCATGGAGTTGCCAGGGACCCATGTATGTTGAATCAACACTGTCCCATTGTTTCTAATTTGAAACGCCTCCTCCATATCACGATGAACAAAGTCACCAGAATTGTTGATAAAAATCTCTTGTTGTCATTTCCATCCAGGGATAGGCGCCTCGGGCAAGGATAGCTTGGAGATAAGTACAAATCTTTATTTGTAGCCATCTCACAGCTATCCGAACGCGTATTTCTTGGTGGAAAAATCTCATGTCCGAACACAGCTTGTACACATCGCGCGAGGGAGACAGTTGCCATCCGCGCTCAAGTGGATACTGGATGTACCATGGGCACTGCACCCTTTGAGCAACAATCTTTCAGCGGCCTGTGTCTGGAACAGCCCTCTGCTATGGACCAGGTCATGGTTCAACGGCTGGAAAATGCAAGGGGTAGACCTCTGCTTTGCGAATGTACTCCTCCCGGTCGCATTGCATGAAAAATTTTGAAGCCTCATTCCTCTTTGAATGCAACAAGATCTTGATGCATGAAGAAAAAAAAATCTTTTCTGGCACGGGATGGTGGAGTTGGAGATGGACGCGTTGTTGATGCTGGGGAAGAATCTGTCATCTATATCACAATCAGCATCCTGCTGCAGGCTCGATGGATTTGAAGCCCTCTGGTGTACTGCCTGTTTTTGGACACTCATGGTGTTGTGTGTGCATCCTGTCAAACAAGACGTACAAAAACAGGCCAGATCCCTGGATTTAAAACAGCTAAGGTGCGATTGGAGATGACTTGATGAAACTTGCGGCTCCCACACTGGTTTCACAACTGATTCGGTCTTTGTCGAGCGATGTCTGTCCCTAACGTACACAAACTGACGTTTTGAATGTGGAGCAACTGTTGTGTCAGCCTTTGCCTCACACCAGTTGAAAAAGTCCCTAGGCATCTGTGATATTTACTGGCGACACAGCACTGCAGTGTCCCACTGCCTTGGTGATACACCAGTCTCCCTTTGTGCCATGCCTGCACCAAGAAGACTTTCTGCACATGCCCCTTGTAGTACTTAAGTCAGCAAAATTGCCTTTGCACTTGTATTGGGCAGCACAGTTGTCACCTGTAAATAAACACAGAAGATGTGTCATCTATGAATGCCCCAGTTTTTTGAAATGGTTCAGGGTCATCTTGGTAAAATGTGACTGCTGAAAATCATGGCAGCAATCATCAGTCCAATGTCAACAGCATGCCGACTAACCGACCTGTGTTGTCTTTTGTAGAATCATACAACAGGATGGAGAGTGAACTGCTGCTTGCTAAAATGAGCAGATTTTTATTTACAATCTGGCTTGACTTTTTCTATTTTTCAGCAAAGTCCATAACGAGCATTAGCAGTTTTTTTCAGTCAAGAATCTCCTTCAGGGCACGGTACTGACTGGGCTGCCATCAGCAGTAAATAAATGCTGCACAAATGTTGTTGGCCTTGACCGGGGCCATGTCAGGTCTGCACAAGTTTCAGTCCAGTAACTCCTGGACATCTGATGTAGTCCACAATTTGGTTCACGAACAGAAAAAAAAAGATAAACAAAAAAAACCCCCGGGAAGAATGCCTGCTCCAACGAGGTCCAGGCTGACTTTGGTTGACTGAGGCAAGCTCGGAATAGTGGTCTCCAATCGTAATTTTTCTTATTGTTTCGGAGCAGCTAGTGCAGATACCCCGAATGCAGTCTGGTTGTGGAAAGGTGCTTCCCCCTTATCACAAAAGTACAGCTTATAGCATTGCCCTTGTTCATCCTCCACCTTCATAGAGCAGTTGAGGTTTCCCACTCGCACTGCATGGTTAAGTGCCAGGGACCTTGCATGCCTGACATTATGCAGTACACACACTGGATGTGTCCAAGTAACTGTGGGAGATTTTTTTTCTGACATTTTTTGGTCCATCTTGTGAAAAGGGTGTAACCAACTTAATGTGGAGGATAATCTGTCCAAAAAAATCTGGTGAGCAGTCTTCAGAGTCGTTGTTGCATAAACCAAATCCAGGGCCTGCTTTGTGGCTAAAACGTTTGTGTGGCATAGCTCGGATATATCTTCCTCTAACATAAACAGTTTATCTGTCTGGCAGTCTTGTCAGGAATGGCATCTTTTCTTCTTTTTCTTTGCTCTGCAAATAATGTAACGTCTTGCAGAAGAAATCTTTTCTTTCAGATTTTCTATACTGCATTGTTGCGTTTCTCAGCTTTAAGAAATAATCCTTGACGTTTCAAAGATTCTGAATTCTGCGCAGTGAGTGGTTGTAACTAAGTTTGAACAGCAGCTTTGGGCAAACTCCTCGGTTATCGGTTGTTTTCGGTCAGAAGTTTCCTTTACTCTTCTCACCGAGGAACACAATTATACTCAGACTGCCCTTGATGGGGCTGGCTACCTCCACATGGGATCTCCTCACCATCATGTTGAGATGGTAATTTACTGCTGACAAACGACAACGTTTTGTTTGCTGCCGACGTTTATCTCTTGGGGCTGCTCCCTGTTTTTTTCTGATATATTTTTCTTTCTTTTTCTCCATACTGTCTTCCATTGAGGTTTCCCGTATCCGGGACTCTCTCTTCAGATTTCTTTTGTGTTGCTCTAAACTCCGCAAGTGTCATGTCCTTGGGGGGGGCGTTTGGCAGAAGTAGGTCTGTCATGACCATGCTGTCTTTGGCTGGTTTTTTGGTCTGCCTGGTGATGGGTCGCATCCTTTTTCTGTTTGTGCCGTGTAACGGTGGCCATCTTTCCCTTATAACACAAACACAAAATGGTAAAAGAAAATGGAAGTACTGATCATGATGAACAGAATCCCTGTTGTTATAAAATTAATTAGATATGCATCAATTTCTATTTTCTCACAGTTGTTATTCCTGTAAAATGTGTATAAATATCATTTTATCACAGAGAATTCTTTTTTACATACACAAATAACAGAAATGAATAGAATAGATAGACACACTTATGACATTACAAAACACTAAAACAAAGTAACAGAATGCTGCATGAATTTCTATACAAAAGATTCTTTTCTAGAGAAAACCTTTTTGTAAGGAAGTAAAGTCTGGAGAGAATGCGCACAGCTTGAAAAAATGTTTTAAAAAAAGGGAAAAAAAGAAGAAAAAAAAAAAAAAACTTAAAAACGATTGTCAGAGGCACTGGATCGAGCTTTCAACATGACTGATCTTGCGTTAGAGGGTTTTGTGAATGGGAAGAAACGCATCACAGAGTCGTGGACACACACACACTAAATTTTTCAATAAATGTAGTCATAAACTGAAGGCCTGGCATGTGCAAACTCATGGCATGTTGCGCATTTTTCTTTTACTAGTAGAGAGGAACACACACACACACACACACGCGCACACGCACACACACACTCATACACACACATACCAACACAGAAACCTTAACCTTTGCTGCTCTCGTGTTTTTCCATGTTCTTGTACGAGTGCACGAGTCTGCGGTTCAGACTGCCATTTCTCCTTTTGGCATCCCCTGTTCCTTAGTTTCGCTCTTTTTTCCTTTGCGGGCAGCTCAGCTCTTCATATTTCTCAGGATGATTCTTCCTTAGATTTTCACGGTAAAACCGGTATTCTGACTTTGATGGCATCATGATTCCTAATGAGGAGATGTCCAGCAAAAGGCAAGACTTCAGAGCAAAGACTAAGAGGAATATCTTTAAGCAAAATAAAGTGGAAAAAAAAAACTAGAATATGATTGCATATTTTCTTTTGCTCGTAAATGTGAGAAGACTGTGAGCAATTTTATTTGTGAGTATGTTCTCTAATCATGTCGCTTTTTTTTCACTTCCCCCCTCCCCCCCCGCCCCCCCCCCCACTTTTTTATTTTCATTCTATTTCTTCTTTCAACTTAATGACTTTTTAAAAAAGGACCCAAGGCACAATATCCAACATAACCAAACACACCTACTCCCCCTCTTCCTCCACCACCAGTTGGCAAAATCCCCTACCAACACACACACATACACACACACATACACACCGGTTCACTTACATACACCACACCACATCCCCTTCACTCACTTCATACAGTAGTTACAGCAACCTCCATCTATTAATCTTAGTTTTTGTATTATCCTTCCCTTAAATCCCCCCCCCCCCCCCCACCTTTTTATTTTTTTTTTTTTTTCCCTTACCAGTATTAATCAATCCACCATAATTAAACACAACCATCACAAAGATATCACACCATCCCAATAAACTGGAACACACAACCCTATCATATCACACACACACACCATCTCCCTGACGCCAGACCCCCCCCCCCCCCCCCCCCCCCCCCCCGTTTTCCTTCCCATAAACCCCTGGCCGCATGTCTTTTCCGCCCACCATACACTTGGACAAGAACTAATAATCATTTTTCATTCTTTATTTTTTCGTTTTTCTTGTTTTGTACTGTCCCACATGTTTAAATGTGATTTATTTTTTTCGCCTGAAGAAGACTCAAGTGGTTTAAATGCATCGTGTCTTGTCTTGTGCTTTGTTGTCAATGTCATTGGCGGTAAGTTCTAAAACAAACTCATTCCTAAACTTTTTTCTAAGTCATATCGAAACACACATTGTTATTTTTTTATGAAAAATTTTTTAATCATATAAATTTTCATGAACAATTGAAAAAAATTTTTACTTGTAAAATAGCAGCACATTTCAATCTAAATCAAGTCATTTAAAAAAATTACTTTTCATATTTAATAATTTTGTCCAATTACTTAACAATTTCATGATGTCAAGGAAATTTTATATATAAGAAATGTAATTAATGCTTTTAGATAGAGGTTGACCAAAATGACACCCATTTTGACAATATTTTGTTGTTGTTTTTTTTTTGTTTTATAACAATGTGTACATGTGTTTGATTGCACATCTGTCAACAAACGGAAAGAGATCGCCACGTTCAGTCAGTCCATTTGCAAACGATCGCCATTTTCGTCTGTCCGCATCAACAACGGTCCGCTACAACATCTGTCACTCAAACCAAAAACGATCGCCAAAATTCTGCCCATCGTTTCTTTTGTTTGAAATAACTGAATCGATCAACACGTGGTCGAAACTGGTGTAAACCCAATCATCAGTGTTTTTCCGAGTGTTTATTGTGGGTACTAAATCAGTGAATTATGTGTTAATCACAAAATATCAGTAAAAAAAGCTCAGTGGAAGCAGTGTCGACGCTATGTTATGGCGATCGGTTTGTTGAACGATACTCAAAAAAAAGTTCGAAAAATACAAAAATCGTAAACTCTTACCAACATTCGAGGCGCGCCACAACCATTTCACATGTTTGGAAGAGGAAATGACGTCAGTAGAAGTATAAATAGACGAAATGCACTATGGGAAATGTTTTAAAAGAATGAAAGTCGCGATTGTTTAGACTCGGGTGACGACGGACTTCGAAGGTAGGAAATCGAAGCCTGCACACCTTTCCGCAGGAGAATCAACCTTCAGATATTTATTTTTTACCTAAAAGTAATTAAAATAATTAAATTCAACCGATAGAAACGAATAAAATCTGGGGGGGGGGGGGGGGGGGGGTATCTTTCAAGAAAAAGATGATCATTGGAAAGGCGATCGCCAGTGTTCGAGCGACAGATGACGTCCTACTTTCGATTCAATTTTTCCGAAAACCTTTACGTGATAAATTTCGCGTCCATTGTGTCCGGTTTCCTTGCTGTAATCGTTAACTCGCACTGTGTTTTACCACCTGTGGCCAAATGTTCGATTAAAAAAAAAGAAAAACTTTGAAATAAACCGTAATTTTGTTGAAGTGCTTGGTATGAGTAAATGCAGTCTGTCGCTCTTCTCACGATTCGCCACCATTCACTCGCTATAATCCAATGATTAATCACACAAACTGAATTGTATTTATACATTTATTATTCAAGATATAATCAGCATACAGTTTCATTCAACATCTTTATTTCGCACAAATCTATTGAAATTGGCTTCAACATTCCATGGGACCATAAAACGTCTAAATACCGTGAAACCTGACTACACTCACTGGGCAGCTCAGTGCTTCATGTTTTGTTACACTCCCTGGGCAGCTCAGAGCTTCCATTTTGTTACATTCACTGGGCAAGTCAGTGCTCCATGTTGTTTTACACCGCCACTGGGCAGCTCAGTGCTTCCATGTTGTTTACACTCACAGGGCCCTTCATTGCGTTCCATGTTTGTTACACCTCCACTGGGCATCTCAGTGCTTCCGAATGTTTGTACACTGTTACTCTCACTGGGCCAGCTCAGTGCTTCCATGTTGGTGGTTACACTGCACTTGCAGCTCATTTGCTTCATGTTTTTTACACTCACTGGGCAGGCTCAGTGCTTCCAGTTTGTTACACTCACTGGGCACTCAGTGCTTCCATGTGTTTTGTTTATCACTCACTGGGCAGTCTCATTGCTTCCATGTTTTGTTACACCACGGGCAGCTCATTATCATCCATGTTTGTTACACTCCCTGGGCAGCTATTGCTTTCCCATGTTTTTGTTTACACTCACTGGGCAGCTCAGTGCTTCATCATGCACATTGCTTCCATGTTGTTACACTCACTGGGCATCTCATGCTTTCAGCAGCATGCTCATTGCTTCCATGTTTGTTACACTCACTAGGCAGCTCAGTGCTTCAGCATGCTCATTGCTTTCCATGTTTGTTACACTCACTGTGCAGCTCAGTGCTTCAGCATGCTACATTGCTTCAATGTTTGTTACACACTCCACTGGTCATGCTCAGTGCTTCAGCATGCTCATTGCTCCCATGTTTGTTACACTCATATGGGCACTCAGTGCCTTCACATTGCTTATTGCTTCCATGTTTGTTACACTCACTGGGCAGTTCAGTGCTCAGCACGCTCATTGCTTCCATGTAACCGCATTGCTTCATGTTTGTACATTCACATCGGCACACTCATAGCTTCCAAGTTTGTTACAGCTCAATGGGGGCAGCTCAGTTTTTCAGCATGCTCTTTGCGTCCAGTTTGTTACACTCAACTGGCAGCTCAGTCACTTTCAGCACGGCTCATTGCTTCCATGTTTTACGTTCACTGGCAGCTCAATAGTTCAGCATTTCCTTCCATGCTCTACCTTCCACCTGAAGGAAAGATGCCAGATGGAAGTGTCAGCCATTTCTCTCCAGGGCCAACCAACTCACGAAAAGACTTATGTGCTACAGCAATGTTTTCCTGTACTAGGCCAATCCAGGAACTTCCTTAAGTTTCTGAAGTTGTAAGCTGCTTCAGAGTCACCCAACCAAGATTTTTCACTGCTTCCAGAAACCTCATCAGATAATAAATGGTGAGAATCCCCATCAGAATGGAACAAACCCATTGATTTTTACACTGACAGAAACCGCATCATATAAATAAATGGGAGAATCCCACATCATGAATGGAACAAACCAATGATTTTATAAACACTGTCAAAAACCTCATCAGATAATAAATTGGTGAGAATCCCACATCAAATGGAACAAAGATGTGAACATTGTGCCATCTGTTCGTCACAACTTCCTTCTATCCTGACATCATAAGCTGGGGTCTTCCGAGAACACCTACTAACATGATACCCAGAACTGCTTTTATGGACAGTTGTTTTAATTACAACAACACCCAGTATGCCCAGTGCGCATTACACTCTTACACAGTCATACACTTTCAAAAGAGAGGAGGCTTAGGCAGCCATCTGTGGTCCGCAGGACATCACACAAATACCGTGCACTGCTGTATCACAGTGGAGTCTGAAGTCTACAGTACCCAGAAAATCTCAAACATCCCGATTGCTATATAATCAGTGAATCTTTAGGGAAATGGAACATATGCATCAACAAGTCAAGTCTTGCATGCCAAGAACAGCTGATTTTCTTGGTCTGTCTTCCATGTTCTTGCAGTTCCAGCCTTGGGCTATATAGCAGATTTGTTCCTTGTTGTTTTGGTTTGTATAACAATCAACAAACATGTTTCTGTTCTTTCTGGTAGAGACGGCACACTTCATCTGGAAATTGCATCCAGATGTTTCTATGAAAAATCTTCGTTCAATGATTCATACCATATGTGCCAAGAGAGGAGTAAAAAATACAGTAGTGTTCAATTTACCTGAAAATGATTAGTCATTTTCAGTTGAATGAGTTGATTTACATACGATTCCCTAAGAATTTTATAAAGTAACCTGAATTAACAACGCCAAACAAATTTCAATCCCTTCACTTGAAGGTATATAACACAATCACCTATAAAAGCTGCTGCTGAAATCAGTTCTTTGGTATTCCTGAGGTCAAACTGGAATCACAAACCTTAACTCACAGATAGTAAGAAAACAAAACAGGTGATAAAGATTGCAGTTACCTTCAAGGCCACTGTGTGAAGCCGGAAGTAGGCAATACAAAGCAGCATCCTCTCCCAACAGTGAACATGGGGGTTCAGTAATGCTGGTGTTGACAGTTTTATTATTCTTGGACAGAACTGGAACATGCGACATGTACACAATGATAACATTTTTAAAACTCTAAAACCTGCTTACCCATACTTTCCCTATAGGGCTGTGAGTGTCCAAAACAAACTTTAACGCAAGAAAATGAAAAAAATAGGAATACAATAATTTTTTTGAATAATGCCAATGGGCCACTTACTACAGGTTCCTACAGACTCCCAAGAACAAAATTCAAGGAGTTTTCAAGGATTCAAGGGAGTGTTTTTTATATTTAAAGGGCTACAATCTTGCTAAAAATTGAAAAAAAAAGGGCAGTTTGATTTTTCTGTGTTAAGGTTGATAAAAAAAAATTATTTAAAAACAAACTTTTTGTACAAAGAAAACATAAAAAAAAATGTTTTTAAATGATTTTTTTCATCAATCTGAACACAGAAAAATCAAATTGCCATTTCTTTTTCAGTTTTTATCAGAGTGAGTTTTGCCAGTAACACCACAATTAGAAAAATTAAAAAACCCAGACTCTTTGTGTTAAGCGCCAAAACACTAAAATCAGCAAGAATATATCGATTTGTAAAAAACATACAGATTTGCGCATGGTGTGTAAGAAACGGGTTGGAGGAAAAAAAAGAGAAAAAAAAAAAAAAAAACCCTATTTATTTTTTTTTTTTTTTACAAACATCGTCGCGTGTTAAAAAGGGGAAAAATTTTGGGAACTTCATCAAAATTATGAAGTACAAATTACCTCCCTTGGTAATAGCAGACGGTAATCCAGGATCGTTACGATGTTGTAAAAATTTGCTTTTGAATAAATTTCCATTAGCCTCAACGCAGAAAAAATCAAACTGCTATTTCTTTTGCCACTTTAAAAATTTTTTTTTGGAATCAAAGGTTTTAAAGGATGGTTGGTCAACAAACCACATTTAATTGATTTTAAAAGGGTTTTCAAGGTCTTGAAATCGCTGTCGAAATCCAGGAGTTTCAAAGGGGCGTACAACCCCGTTTCATTTCCACATAAAAACAAAAAAAAGGGAAAACATCAACTCCTCAGAGTGAGACAGAAAATGGCTAAGGAAACACCACCATGGCACAAATGGTAGTGGCACCAGTTTGTGGGCTGGGAGTCCCTGGTTCAAAACCCCCTCACACTATGTACTTGTGAAATTTCATGGCCAAAGCGGCGCTTAACCCCAAGTTGCTGAATGCACTAAACCGGCTCATATGGAAGACTAGAAAAGGATGATTACAGCATGCTTTCTGCTTAGAACAGAGACTTGGCAAATAAATGACTTTGGTAGAATCAAAGTATTGGCACGTACAGATAAGCATGAATGTTTGACATGTCATTAACACTTACAGAAGTTTCACATTTTTACTCTCATTCACACTATAGGAAATGTAATGTTCATTGTATCATCAAGAAGGTACTTATACTGCCCCTTTCCTCGTCTAAAGACCAAGCTTTAAGCGTTCTTGTTTACACAACGACGCTTACTGGTGGACCAACTGAAAACTTTAAAACGTTCTAGTTTGACAACAACTTTCTTACTGGGTGGAGCCAACCTTTAAAAAGCTTTTCAAAAGCACTCTTGTTTACATGACAGACTGCTTACTGGATGGAGCCAACTGAAAAGCTTAAGCGTTCTTGTTTACATGACAGACTGCTTATAACGGCTAACAGCTGCCTGCTGGTGCTTATCGTTCACAAAATGTCACTCATTTTTCCACTCATTTCTTTGATTTCTAGCAGCGATGCTTGATATTGATATATTTCTTTCCCCATCAATGGCCAAACTGGCCATCTCTTCTGGAACTGGTGGGGGGATTTAAACTGTATGTATTCACACACACAAAACTTTGAAACAGTCTCTTTTGGAGGACTTCTCAAAATGGGGTCAGATCCAGTATTAACTCGGAGGAAAAAATATACTGAAATGGCCCACTGGAGATTTGAACATGCGACCCCACCATCACCATGATCATGAGTCCAGGCTCTACAAATGAGTTATGTTTTCAGCTGTCCTTCACACCACAGATGAGCATTAACATTTCAGCTGTCCTTCACACCACAGATGAGCATTAACATTTCAGCTGTCCTTCATACCACAGATGGGCATTAACATTTCAGCTGTCATATCTGTTAAAGGATCAGAAAGTTAATCCAAATGACATTTTGTTTTAAAAGGGCACCTGTGAACAAAAATTAAAACCCTGAAGTTCCTGCTCTTAAAGCTGAAAGTATGTTTGATGGATCTGTGAGGAACTGGTAATATATTACTTGTCAAAAAATGTACACGTTCAACATTTAAAAACACTGCTGTTTATTATCATACCAACATGACGCATCTGTCACTGTAATGAAAAAAAAAATCTAAATAACAATGAAAAATGCAAACAAGAGATAACTTCAATGCCTTTGGAACACTTAATGTGAGTATGACAGAGAGCAAAAAGAGAGAAGGGAAGGTGGGAAGAAGGTGAGTATGAGCTGGGTAAGTAAAGAGTGCGGTGAGTGAGTAGAACTGTACACTCAAAGGATGCAATCTGCAGGTGATCTGGCGAGACAAGACAGGAGACATGTGAAGTCATGCATGCCGAGACTGGGGATACCAGAACATAGCACAGGCACTGTGATGATGTGCGCCCTATCAAGGCTTTGGCCACTCTTTCTCAAACTCTGATTGTAATCATCATCCAGTCTAAATAAGCATTGCTAGAAGTCCCTCAATTATTTTTAGTTGAACTGAGGATAACTACAAAAAAAAAGTTTTAAAAAAAATTGTCCCCCCCCCCCCCCCACCCCCCCCCCCCCCCCCCATTTCTACTTGCCCTCCTCAAGTCCAGAGTTGCTTGACGTATGTAACTCATGTCAGTACAGTGACTATCAACAGATGTGATTCAGTGATGGCATGTTCTGCACAGGTGTGATGCTCACCTGAGAGGATAAAGTGAAGGGAACAGACCTTGACCTATCATTTCCATGCTAATCAAGAACAATGCCTGCATCCTACTATAACATGCCTTGTCTCACACAGACAGCATTCCGCTGGGGCTCTTTTCTAAGACTAGGAGGGGGGAGGGGAGGGAGGAGAGAGGGGAGGGGGTGAAAATGGAGGAAAGAGGTAAAATGCCATCAGTGTTCACTAATGCTGACTGCCCAGTCTCCCTTTCATGGCCACAGTCCAAAGGTGGTGGCCAAACCAACAAGTGGACACAGCATTTCCATACACCAGAACATGAAGATGTCATGGACAATCATATGGGTGCATTATTTCAAGCCCTGATATGGAAGACACTTGTCCATTTTAGACTCAACTGGAAAGTATTTTCTCCTGTACAATTATTACAAGTTCCATGCTAAAACAAAAAACAATGCCTCCCGTTTGATTTTTCATCACTGCTATTTCTATCTCATGTTCAAAACTAATGCTCACCCACTTAATGCTGCATTATTACTTTTCTTATCACCCACTTATTGCTGCTTTATTACTCTTTCTATCTCCAGTACTAATAACTACGCAAAATCTGAAAAAGCCTGTCACTTTATAAGGCACCAGAACACTGCATGCCTTCAAGTGCTCCACACACTCCATGGAAAGGTTTTCAGAATAGCTTTCCATGAACATGGCAAATGGAAATCTCTACCAGTGGCAGCTGAGTCTAAACTGAAGTCCTTCACGCTCTCATGCTCATAGAAGATGGATTCCTGGTCATAGTGAATGGAATAATGGCAGAGACGAATGTCAGATGAAGACATGTGGCAGGAATGCATGCAGATATGACAGGAAAGCATGTAAACTTAAAAAGAAGATTTACCGTTCCGCAAGAACAAAAGACACAAACAAATTATAAGACAAAACGCAACGTGTTTCGACCTCTTTGGTCTTCTTCAGGCAAGACAAACAACATCCAAGACAACGAAAACAAAGAACAAACAGTCACTTATCTCCTCAAGTTGGGCACATCGATTGTTCTTCATTTTTATCATCTTGAATGTTTTTTGTCTTGCCTGAAGAGAAAAGTGACTGATTGTTCTTTGTTTTCGTTGTCTTGAATGTTGTTTGTCTTGCCTAATGAAGACAAAGAACTCAAAATGCATCATGTTCTGTCTTGTGATTTGTTTGTCTCTTTTGTTTTTGCTGAACAGTAAACCTTCTTTTAAGTTTGTTATCTCACTTTGAAACTAGGAAAGCAGACAAGGAGAAGACCCTGATCACAGTTAGTGGTTAGCATAATGGCAAAGACAAGTGTCAGTGGTTGGCATAATGGCAGAGACAAGTGTCGGTGGTTGGCATAATGGCAGAGACAAGTGTCAGATGAGGACATGTGGAAGAAAATCATGCATATATGAATGCAAGCAGATAGAGACAAGATCTCTGTTAACAGATGGTGGAAGAACATAACAGACAAGCCTGGATGAGGACAG
Source organism: Conus ventricosus (assembly GCA_018398815.1). NCBI lineage: Eukaryota > Metazoa > Mollusca > Gastropoda > Neogastropoda > Conidae > Conus > Conus ventricosus. The sequence continues at coordinate 177,790,834 of CM031595.1, forward strand.
CACGTGTCCCTGTGAATACGGCGAAGTTCAAAGAAACAGTGGAAACTTCAGAAGATGGTAAAAGGAGAGTAACCAGCCATTAAAAGTCTTAAACAAATGCAATCAGATTTAAAACACTGTACTTTTATTTTTGCTGTCCCACTGATCATCGGATTTAACTGCTGACGCTGAAACAGAACACCAGCACCACCAGATGCTACAAAACTGCGTCAAGTCCAGTGGTGTCCAAATACATCCATTCTTACAAACCACTTAAAACAGGTTTCTGAACTTCTGAGCTAACAATCTGAAGGCAAACTTCAATGTGAAGGCTTTGTTTGATTGAGCAATGTTCGAGATCAGAATGAAATAGAAGTCAAAGTAATTCTTGACTGTGAAGTTTGTTGTTCTTGTATCAGAAGCATGCATCTCACCCATTGCACCCTAAAAGAAACTGATGCAGAGGACTAAGAAACCATCTCTGAAAATCAGAAGACAATCTCAAAAAATCAGAATCAACTATCTGAATGATCAATAGTACATGGTGAACAAGTCATTTGGTTCAAGACATATACAGATGATCCAGTTCACCCAATGCCAGTCGAGTGAATGTGTGTGTGTGTGTGTGTGTGTGTGTGTGTGTGTGTGTGAGTGTGTATGTGTGTGTGTCTGTATGTTTAGGGATATATATACATATATATATATATATATTGAATTATAAACAAAGCTTGCTCTTATGCCTTAGATTAAAGAAATAGGGGGAGATAAGCATTCATATCTGCAGTGGTAGATGATTCTGCCTAACTAACAGTATGTGCTTGAGTGGGTGAATGGGGAAAAAATAAAATAAATGCTTCTCAATATGAGCCTTCAGCAAGCTTATATTCTCCAAGGGGGAGACATCCTCAAATAGGGAGGGAAACTCACTAACATATAACTCCTGGTCATATACCGATATTTCGAAACCTGGTTGTTTCTCCTCAGTGACCGCGGAAGGTGGTAATTTGACTCCTCTGCCTTTTCAGTTTTAAAACGAATGCAATCCCAGAAAAGGCTGGTGTGCAATACCGTAGTATGTTTGTTGAGTTTTCAAAAAACCAACCAAAGGTGCCATCTAAGAAGCAAAAGAAAATGATGAAAGAGCAAAACAAGCTACATTTTCTTGTGAAAAGTAGAAAATATAAAAAGATATCCTCTTAAGACACAAGTGCTGAGGGCCAGTTCTTGGAATGTTGTTGTTGTTGTCGTACCCTGGCTAAAAGACTCCAGGGATCATCCGAACAGCCGAAGTATTTGAACACTATGGCACAAATGCATCAGCTGGGGATGAGAACATTACGTGTGTCACCGTTTTTGATTACCCCGCCACATGGGCAGCCACACTCCGACTTCGGGGGATTTGGGAGACTGATAATGTTATGCTAGGAGCTTGTCACGACTGAAGACAATCCCCACATAACTATGCAGAGCATAACAACATTTTGATGTAGCCTTGGTGTTCTGGCCTATGTCAATTGGTCTGACACAGCCTTAAGCCAAGGCGTGTTCTTGGAATGAATCCGCAAGGGACTAAAATACAGCAAACTAATAAATTCCAAGGATAAGTACCGAGCACCGTTCCAGCAACTTACAGAGCAGCTTGGTGTTGCAATGACTGCAAGAAATATTGAATTATAAACAAAGCTTGCTCTTATGTCTTAGATTAAAGAAATATTTATTTTATTTTTTCCCCATTCACCAACTCAAGCACATACTGTAGATATGAATGCTTATCTCCCCCTATTTCTTCAATCTAAGACATAAGAGCAAGCTTTGTTTATAATTCAATATTTCTTGCTGTATTTTAGTCCCTTGCAGATTCATTCCAAGAACTGGCCCTCAGCACTTGTGTCTTAAGAGGATATCTTTTTATATTTTCTACTTTTCACAAGAAAATGTAGCTTGTTTTGCTCTTTCATCATTTTCTTTTGCTTCTTAGATGGCACCTTTGGTTGGTTTTTTGAAAACTCAACAAACATACTACGGTATTGCACACCAGCCTTTTCTGGGATTGCATTCGTTTTAAAACTGAAAAGGCAGAGGAGTCAAATTACCACTTTCCACGGTCACTGAGGAGAAACAACCAGGTTTCGAAATATCGGTATATGACCAGGAGTTATATGTTAGTGAGTTTCCCTCCCTATTTGAGGATGTCTCCCCCTTGGAGAATACAAGCTTGCTGAAGGCTCATTTTGAGAAGCATTTATTTTATTTTTTCCCCATTCACCCACTCAAGCACATACTGTTAGTTAGGCAGAATCATCTACCACTGCAGATATGAATGCTTATCTCCCCCTATTTCTTCAATCTAAGACTTAAGAGCAAGCTTTGTTTATAATTCAATATTTCTTGCAGCTGCTCTGTAAGTTGCTGGAACGGTGCTCGGTACTTATCCTTGGAATTTATTAGTTTGCTGTGTGTGTATATATATATATATATATCTTCCAATTTTGACAGCTTTAACCACTGCCCATTACCTCAGATCCCAGGAGAGTTCTCCACCCTGAAATTTAGTAGCAAAAACCTAGACTCAACAATACCCTGTTGTTCTGAACTTCACTTCGATGTTTACTCTTCATTTCATTCCAAACTATTTCTTACTTTGCTTGCATCACCTAGCTGGCCTATTCTCTCTTACAGTGGTGTACCTTTTCATCTGACTCAGCTCCTATCTTTATCATAGTAAATTTTGAACAGAATTTTAGGGCTGTGCTCAGGAATTAAAATCTAGGAAACCAGGTACTTTTCAATCAACAATCTAAACAGACCCTGCCAAATTGTCTGCTTTGTTTGTGGTGACATTAACCACAACTGATCCAAAACATACAAACTCATTCATGCATGTACACACAGAAACACTGACACACACTCTCTCTCTTTCATTTACACACATGCATGCACACACGCACGCACATACACACACACAACATATCTGTGTTTACTGTCCGAGTCTGTCACTCACCATGGTCAAAATAGAACTTGTGAAAGTCCATGCCAACAATCAGGTTGCCCAGGGCTTCTGGCTCAAAGCTGGTCAGGTGAGGATCCACCAAGTTACTGGAACATTACATCATCAGCTATCTTACCACAACAATCCACAATAACTCAACTCACTTTGTCCTTTGCTAACACCTCAGAGGTTAATTCTTTCCAGCCGAGCGCGGCGCACGCGCTCATTCCCTGGCGCCGTGCGCCGTGCACAGCAATCATTCCCTGCCGACGCACAGATTTGGCCACTTTTTAATTTATTTTTACGGTAGCTCTACAACAACTGACGGTCTTGTGTTAGGTGTCACAGGAAAGAACAAACACTCAACTCCAGTCATCACCAGATCCACTTTGTAATACGATTTCAAGCACTTCATTGCACGAGAAATGGTTACCATCCCTTCGCGTGACCGACTTTCTTCTAACACAGGAAACGTGCCGTGTGCCGCGTGGTCGGGCTCTCAGTGCTTTGTTCCAAAGCTCGTGAGGTCAGCCAAGTTCACAATAGGCCACTGAAAGTATGGTCGACAACTCGTTCCAACATCCCAAGACTGGTTACAGAGGTTATTTCCCTTGGACCATTTCATGGAAAGTGTAGGAATATTTTATGTTCCCGTCGTCCGACTGTGGACGACACGGCCGACTGTGAGCTGTCTTTCCGTCGTCCGGACTTGGACGACTCGGCTCAAGGGAGAGAAATCCTGTCGTCCACTATTGGACGACTCGGCTGGTAAAGGTTAACGAACAGATCAACAAAAGTTCACCACACACAGCACAACAGAGAGGACTAATGCAGCATCCGGAATCTGGTGACTGCTGATTCACTAAGATCTAACAAGGAATCAAGATAGAAGAGCGTGTTGATGGCAGGATCTAAAAACAAGACTTACTGCGAAGAGGAAGAGGACAGGTACAAACCCTTGACCAGAGAGACGGAAGCAAATGCTTTCAACTCCTCTTGCAGACAGTGCAGACAATACCCGCATCAGGACCTGACGACAGGACTCTTAACAACACAGGCAAGGACACTGGGCCACTTCAGGACCTGACAGGACACTTAACAACACAGGGAAGGACACTGGGCCACTTCAGGACCTGACAGGACTCTTAACAACACAGGCAAGGACACTGGGCCACTTCAGGACCTGACAGGACATTTAACAACACCAGCAAGGACACTGGGCCACTTCAGGACCTGACAGGACTCTTAACACAGGGAAGGACACTGGGCCACTTCAGGACCTGATGACAGGACTCTTAACAACACCGGCAAGGACACTGGGCCACTTCAGGACCTGACGACAGGACTCTTAACAACACAGGCAAGGACACTGGGCCACTTCAGGAACTGACGACAGGACTGTTAACAACACAGGCAAGGACACTGGGCCACTTCAGGACCTGATGACAGGACACTTAACAACACAGGCAAGGACACTGGGCCACTTCAGGACCTGACGACAGGACTCATAACAACACAGGCAAGGACACTGGGCCACATCAGGACCTGACGACAGGACACTTAACAACACAGGCAAGGACACTGGGCCACTTCAGAACATGACAGGACCTGACGACAGGACACTTAACAACACAGGCAAGGACACTGGGCCACATCAGGACCTGACGACAGGACTCTTAACAACACAGGCAAGGACACTGGGTCACATCAGGACCTGACGACAGGACTCTTAACAACACAGGCAAGGACACTGGGCCACATCAGGACCTGACGACAGGACTCTTAACACCACAGGCAAGGACACTGGGCCACATCAGGACCTGACGACAGGACACTTAACAACACAGGCAAGGACACTGGGCCACTTCAGAACATGACAGGACCTGACGACAGGACACTTAACAACACAGGGAAGGACACTGGGCCACATCAGGACCTGACGACAGGACTCTTAACAACACAGGCAAGGACACTGGGCCACATCAGGACCTCAGACCTGCCTACCTCATGTTATGCTCATCAGTAATAACCACCGAGATTTTCAGTAATTTTGCATTTTCCTTCAGTAATTCCACGGACGCGTAATACACGGCGTTTTTGAACAAATAATGTGTACAAAACTCCAACTACATTTTTAACATTTTAACAAAAAATATAAACAGTAAAAAAGGAACAAAAACAACAAAGCAGAATTAAAATACCTTGAGATGATGGCTGATGACAGACTCAGGACAGGAGTTTCAGGTCAATTCAAAGGTGATATACTTGACAGTTTGTAACTTACACAGCAGTCACCACAGATGACACCACTGATGAAGAACCTAATGTACAACCCCCCCTCCCCCCCCAAAAAAAAAACTACAAAAATGTGTGTGTGTGTGTGTGTGTGTGTGTGTGTGTGTGTGTGTGTGTTGCACTAAGCCTTGTATTGTGCCTGAGAGATTGCTGAGTCTGGAAACATCCTTTTCATTTTCGCCACTATCTTGTCAGCACAGCTCAGGGACAAGTTGTTTCCGCAGATCAGCTCACACAACAGTCTTTCTGCGTTGGTGATCTTCCGTGTGTGGGTCTGACGGCTGCTCTCGCTGGATTTCGTAAACAACGATGTGATCTTCTGACTGGAGGCACTGGCAGCTGTCTCTTTGTGCATTTTCCCCGAGATATGGCGCTTGCAGTCATTTGCTCCCCCATGTCCGATGGAGAAGTCTGAATTGCACACCGAGCAGTATACAAATCCAGGTCCATGTTTTTTGGATTGCAAAAGACAAGGCCAAGTCCGCGTGTATTTACTTCGGAACACTTGCTTCTTCGCCTTCTTCCGTTGTGGCACAGTGGTTTTCGAACCCTCGTCGTCGGTTTCATGCAAACGTTTAGAAGATTTCTCCGTCATTTTCACAATCGCCGGCAAAAAATCGGTTGAAACTTTGTCTTACAATGGCTGAACAAAAGGCTTCGAATGGCGCGCACAGATGTGATGGCGCGTCGTGTTGGCCCACAGCACCACATTGACCAATCGCAAGTTCCGAACCATCTGTGGTTTCGGCTTGAGTCAAGGGAAGTTACTCTGTGGTCTCGGAAAGGTCTAGCAGTCGACAATTTTTCAAGTCTGGAATTTGCGTAGTTTTTCAATTTTCTTTTCCGTAATTTCGCACGGAAAATCGTACCTCCGTAATGGGGGGTTAATTTCCGTAAGATTACGGACGATTACGGAAGGATAGGCAGGTCTGGGACCTGACGACAGGACTCTTAACAACACAGGCAAGGACACTGGGCCACATCAGGACCTGACGACAGGACACTTAACAACACCGGCAAGGTCAATGGGCCACTTCAGACCTGACGACAGGACACTTGACAACACAGGCAAGGACAGGACCTGACGACAGGACACTTGACAACACAGGCAAGGACAGGACCTGACGACAGGACACTTGACAACACAGGCAAGGACACAGGAGAGTTGACAATTCCAAACGCTCTTCCTACCAATCAGAGGACATTCTCATTCCCGGTGAAAACACATAACAGCAGTAGAAAACACATAACGGCTGTAAAAAACACATAACGGCTGTAGAAAACACATAACAGCTGTAGAAAACACATAACGGCTGTAAAAAACACATAACGGCTGTAGAAAACACATAACAGCTGTAGAAAACACGTAACAGCTGTAGAAAACACGTAACGGCTGTAGAAAACACATAACAGCAGTAGAAAACACATAACAGCTGTAGGAAAACATATAATGGCTGTAGAAAACATAATGGTTGTACACAATTAGACAGGATTTTCTTTCTGACCTTTAGCCCGAAAAGGCAATGTCTAATTTGTCTACATCCATGATAATGTTGATTTAAATGGAAAGAAGTTGAATTAGAAACTAGACTGCTTACACTTACTTCATCATTGTTTTCCATCTCTACCTCTTTTCTTCACGATATCACTACATATGTCGGACCACATGATTTGCTGAATTCTGTAGAATTCACCTATTGTAGAATTCAACTATTGCTGGGGTGCAGCAGATAGTGACCAGTGTTCAAGTTCACCTGTTGGAACTGTTTTTAACATTTTGGTTCACCGCTGTGTCTTCACCTGCATCCAGCAGAGACCTGTCACCAGTGACTTGACCTGCACATTCTCAACACTTCAGTCACAACCCACAGCACTGGACAGCAGCTCAGCCTTTGCTGCCCTCCCCCTCATCAAAAGATCCCCTTCCCCATCCTCCTCTTCATTCCCGGTTTGTGTCACAAACAAATAGCCAACCTTGATATCATTCTCCTGGTTTCCTAACCCATTCTGGACACTCCAGCCTGAAGCCTGAGACCGCTTTGAAGAACTGGTCAGAAAGCAGGTAGAGGAACGATTAAAGCGGCACAGTGATTTTATCTGTCCACAGACTGATAATCTGAAGTAGATCAAGTTTAAGTTTAGCAAAATCAAACTTTATGTTGGCATAACAACCAAGCAGCAGCCATGTTGGAAAAAGGGCAGAATTTTGTAAACATACCAGTCTGCATTGTTTTGACAATACCTACGATGGAATTAAAAACCAAGGTCATATGAATATGGTGAAGACACACACAAAAGAAAATAGAAGCTGTTTAGAAAGGAAAAGATAAGTCATTATGACATGGCAGACTTGCAACATGCTCATCTCATTAGGTCTGAATCCTACTTGCAAATCGTTTTCTTCATTATGATTTATGTGCACAACCTCTAACCTGATTTGTTAAAGGCACTACCTCAACTTCAGCTGTATTGTTGGGTCCATTCAAAATCTCTGTGTCAAAAACCTTGCCACCCAGGCTTGTATCCCATTTACTTGGCTCCTTGTCTCTGTTGTTGTCCATGAAAACTTCATGGATTTCCTCCATCTTATTCCTCCAGTTCTCTTTAGGTGTTAAACATTCAACTTTGAATGAAGACTAGCAAATACAAATCCAACGAAGGCTGAAGATCTGGTGAAGGGCAGTCCCCTGAAACATGCGGTGGAATGACAAGATGTGGCAAGTCAGCAGTGAGTGATGCTCTGCTTGTTACCAGCTGTCTTGGAATGCATCTGCCATGAGTCAAACAGGGGCAGTGCAAGCCAATCATTGCGCCATGTATTAACAGTATGCTCTTGAACTGTCACAGACTCACGTATAGTCTTCATAGCTCCCACTGGTGATGGCCTGAAGCAGCTGTTCTGTCAGTTTGATAATCTCCTGCTTCCGGCCTGAAACAGTCAGAACAACTGCATGCCCTTCACTGTCTTCAACACAACACACACAGTGGCAGGTTTTCATGTACTGCAAACACACAGTCTTTTTCCACTTTTCCCCAGTTCACATACACATTGTTTTTCAATTCTATAAATCATGACTGTATTCATTTTAAAGAAAGAGTATGTGGATATATTTCTACTTAAAGGAAAAAGACAGAAACAGCGTTCTGTGGAAAAGAAGATCATCTCCAGTCCTGTAAAGTGCAACACAACAGAAACTCAAACTCCTACAATGTCATATCCAGGAGCAAACAAGAAAGCCAGTAAAACAAAATGCATCCAGCGTCAGATAGAGATGAAAATAACATACACTGATCCATCAAAGAGTAACATTCTTCATGGGAAAGTGTTTATCAGGATTGTGGAGTGTTGTGATACAATCAACAAACGCTTGGAATTCAATGAGGACTTTCTTGAGACTATGACTATTTAATTCAGGCTATCCACCTTTCCCAGGGCCCACAGCTGAGAATACCCTGCTTATTTTCTATTTTCAGAATTTTCCACGACCGCAAATTAGCTGTTTTGACACACAAAATGTATTCCCATTATCATCATACTCACCAAAAGGGCCATTTCAGTGATGACAACTCCAGGCATTTGCATGTCTTACAGGCTCTCTTCTCAATTCCATGACTTTCCATAACTTGGAACCATAATTCCATGACTTTCTGTAAGGAACATTACCTTACTATGACTTTCTAGTCCTGGAAAATGACTTTTTAAAATTCCATGACTTTCTACTTTTAAAAATTCCATGACTCTCTACTTTTAAAAATTCCATGTTTTTCACTTTTTAAAATTCCATGACTTTCCATTTTTTTAAAAAAAATTCCACGACTTTCCATGAGCTACACAGACCCTACCTCCCTTTCAAATGGAAAGAACACAGACAGAAGACTGGGTCTATCGTGAAGGTTTTGAAATGTCTATAAATGGCTAGCTGTTCTGAAAGGAACCTCTAGTCTGTAATCTGTCTTCATGAAGCAAGTTCCTAGTATTTCCTTAGGTGCTGTGCTTCTGTCCTATGCATGTACTCTCCTGCATGATGGTTTTCCCATGAAATATCATGTAACAGACATATCAATATCTTTTCCTCCCACCTACCAACCCTTCCTCTTCTCCCTCCTTCCATCCTTTGAACTTGTAGTAGTGTAGGCCATACACTTACAGACAGGAACCCTCCCTGCTGAACTCTTGGCCAAAATCTCCTATGATGGACAGTGGAAACTATGGTTGATAAAAGAGTGCAGAGTGCAGAAACAGACACACAGCTGAAAGGTGCTGAGACTGATAATGCAGAAGTGGACTACTCACACCAAAGGCTTACTCTTTGATGGCTAATGTAAAGTACATAGATACGAGGCCCATCCTGAATCTGTCAATTATCAGGTGACCGTAAGGGGGAAAGACTTTCTTTTCTAAAAAGTGAATAAAACCCCAATAAAACACAGGTATCAAAATTAAATCCTCCATCGATAAAACTGTGCTGCCTGCACTAATACACTTCAAACTTTACCACCACAACTGGTAGAGAAAAGAAAAGAGTTTTAAAGGAATACCACAAAGAATTGATACAAAATCTATTTGGCTGTTGACAAATCGAACAACAGCATCCAAGGAAAAGTTTACAGACGAATACTGATCAAACCTCCGCTTTAAACACAGACACAGAGGTTGCCCTCCCAAGGCTAGCACCCCTGCCCATGACATGAGACAGTTCCGGAGATGACCCAGGACAGAGTGGACATTGCTCCTTCACTATCTCTCACTCCATGACAGCTGGGGAAGCCTGTTCTACTGGACTGTCCACAGTCCTCCAGTGGGGAGCATGCTCATAGTGCATGCTGCAGAACCTGCCATGACAGAACAGTGGGCCCTGATCATCTCATGATGCACAGAGAGATTTCAGGAGCTAACCCTCCTCAAATTGCATGTAACATATCATGTTTACTGTGACTCAGCAGAGCAGATGGGAGGTGGATTGTGCTCCAGTTCATTGTCTGTGATCAGACAGGAATCAGCCCCCTGTCAGCACATGCACTACAGAACGACAGGAAGGCAGGAGCAGAGTGCAGGTGAAGCTGGCTACAATATGGTCATGTGCTGCACCTGACAACAGCAGTCCTCCATACCATGGCAGAAATGAACTTACAGACAGTGACACATCACAGTCTATGATCTTCACAGCAGAAATGAACTGTACAGTGACACATCACAGTCTATGATCTTCACAGTGTGTGGGAGATGTGATGCCAATAGCATATAATGGTGAAGACAGCTAACTGCCCCTGTAGTAACCAACTGCACACCCTCAACTCCAAACTAATACTGCTGCGGCATGATTCACCTAGCACAACACAGACACAAAGCACACACCAAACCTGGAAACATCCTTAAAAAAAAGAAAGAAAAAAAAGGAGATGCTCCAAGCCTGCCTGTGGATACACCCTGCACTGCAACGACACAGCAATCAGTCAACTGAACACACACACAGTAACATTTGATCTGACTGACACACGACACAGCAATCAGTCAAATGAACACACACACATTAACATTTGATCTGACTGACACACGACACAGCAATCAGTCAAATGAACACACACACATTAACATTTGATCTGACTGACACACGACACAGCAATAGTCAAATGAACACACACACATAACATTTGATCCGACTGACTGGAACTATGATATTAAGCATTGTACATCACTTCCCATCTACCACCACACACTTTCCTCAATATGCAATGCACAATGCTGAATGCTTGGTGGCACCTGTTTCTTCCTCCAAAAACCACCACAAGACTGACCCACTGACACAACTGATTGTGCAACTATGACAGCAATTTTTTTTCTGCAGCATAAACAGAGAATCTTATCACAACCACTACAGCTTTATGCCCAAAATAAAATCATATTGAAATGCATAGTGTCTTTATTAGCTGTAATGCTTCAATCCAGAATCAAGTTGTGCTGATTTCTGCTTGTGCACGGTACTATGCAAAGCATGCAAACATAGGAAGAGGATATGGAATGACTGCCATCACAGAATGCCCAAAATGCTGCACCAATAACAGTTCATCTTATTTTAGCTCTGGCAAGTCCAGACGTGATGTGTAGCAACAGTGGTGAACTCCAGTACTGAACAATCCTGTTCCATTACAGATGACAAGGCCATTGTCTCCAAGTTCTCGTTCATTGGTACTGTCATGTGATGGACATATTATAACCAAGGGAGGCAGAAATGCCCTTTTTATCATTCAACACATCCTTCTTTTCAGGGGGGGGGGGGGGGGGGGGGGGGGACTGTAAAAAAAAAAAAAAGGCAAGGAGAGCAGAAGGTGAACTGATGTCCATGCACTACTATACATACATTGGGGGATTTTGGTTGAAGGAAATTTAAAAAGAAAAAAATATCATCTGCTTCAATGCATTCCAGCTCGAAAGGTATGGGTGTGCGCTAGATTATCCAAGGATTAGCATTCCAGATTTGATGAAATCCCCATGTTCACATTTGCTAGGATGAACATGTGCCCACAGTAATCCTGAAGACAATCACATATCAGACTGGGGAAAAAAAATCAATGGCTGTGATCATCAAAAAAAACAAAACAAAAACAAAACAGCAGCAAACAAACCCTAAAATACTGACATTTCAATCAGGCCTTCAACACATAAACTAACCCACAAAGACCAAAAAAAAAAAATCTCTAGCAATAATTCTCACTTGGGGCAGTTTCCACAAAACACTTCAGATATTAGGATTCTACAACGGCATGAATTTGCTTCTTTTTTTTTTCCTTAAAATTTTTTTTTTCTTCAAATTTTGATCTGATCTTTAGAGATTTAACTGTCCTCCAGCTTCCAGTATCGCCTTGACTCAACATTCTGCTGTTCCAAGAGACACAAGTCTCCAGATGAAAACACATCCCCCTTTTCTAGGGGAAAAAGGCTGTACAGCTAAACAAAAAACAGCCAGTTCAATAGAGGAAGAAAGCTAGCCTCAAGAAAAACATCCATAAGTTCTGCATGAAACTGTTACATTTCAAATACTTTTTCTGTACCTGCAGCTGATGATCAAGAAATGTCGTTCTAAATAAAACTTCTTTGTCAATTCTTCAAAGAATTGAAACAAAGAATTGTAAAACATTGTTAACAACTGAATGTACTTCACAACTGAATGTTCTTCAGTGTTTTCAAAAGCAGCAATTCTCAATTCCAAAATGGCTGGTGGCCTTTGTCTACTATCATGAAATCTGGCGACACATTTTATGAGATTTCAAACAGAACAATGAAGACTTCACCTGATTACGTCTTTTCCTGCCTCAAACGCTGTTTGCATGCTATAAGGTTTTACCACAACCATAAATTACTGACATACATGCCAAGTAACTTACTTCATAGTCATACACTAAACAATAAACAGAAGCAAATTCACAAATCAGATGGCAAGTCCACAAATCAGACCGAGTTCTTTTTCTTCATATTAAGCACACTGAAGGCTGTGCATGCCCATGCAAATAAGTATTATCTCTTTGCAATAATTTTCGAACCAGACATTGAAATGTCTTTCCATATCTTATAAAATATCTTTGGAGAAAGTAAACATACAAACATTATGTAACAAGCAAAGATAGATCAAATACACTCTAAACAAAAATCCTGGAGAGAAAATCTTTGTGGATTATTTTTCTTCACATCAGCAAGAACAACAACAGCAGATGACAATTATCAACAAAAAAAATCAAGAACATTTCCATGGATTAATTTTCTGTGTTATTTAAACTACTCTGATACTACAAGCAACAGGTTGTTTTTTTCAGCACTGAAATCAGGTTTCTTCTTTCTGCCACATGCATACACATGCACACACACACACACACACTCACTCGCTCACTCACTGAGCACTCACTCACTGAAACACGTGCACACACACACACACACACACACTTTCTGAACATCTGCTCACCAGCACAATGTTTACCTCACATTCTTTTCAAACATTAACACAGCCAATTGACAGCTCAAGCTACAAATGAAATCATTATAATTGCTATGAGAAACTTTATATCACTTCGCTCAAAATGTAATGTAGAACAATGGCTACTTCAATGTCATGTAATCAGATTATGACATCAATCGCATTTATGTTCTATGACTGCATAGAATGTTCTGCGATTTCGTTCAGTTCAAAGACAACCTAATTTGTGCCTGTTCCTGATTTTAAATGTACCCCAACCTGGCCTTTTGTTGTATATGTACTGTATTGTTTTGTGTCGCATTGAACTGCACCATGCGAGTAAAAGGTCACTGTCACAATACCAGTTCAGTGTCATCGTTTAACTGATTTCTGTGTGTGCAGTTCTGCCCGTTCTTGTGTAGGACCGTGTGTTTCCACAAGACAACACTGACCATATCTTTCTTCTGTCAGCAACTTTCTTTTCACTCGCTTATCAAAGTAGATTTCGTTACAGAATTAGGCAATGAACATGCCTTCCCTTCATTTGCAGTAGGCTCTTTTACATGAACTCCATGCAAGCTGCACATAGAATTCTGGTTTATGGTCTCATCCAAAATGCTGACATTCAAATCCCCATTAAACCTGTAGTAGACTGGCTGCTAAAACAGATCATGTCGGTCTCTTGTGGTTCAAATTTCTTCCAGTCAACAAGGCAAAAGCACTGCAGCCCATCACTCACTGGGCTGGTTACTTCTTATTGTTATTTCAGTGTTTAAGAAATACCCATCACTCACTGGGCTAGTTACTTCTAATTGTTATTTCAGTGTTTAAAGAAATACCCATCACTCACTGGGCTGGTTACTTCTTATTGTTATTTCAGTGTTTAAGAAATAAACAAAAAGAACTGGCAAGTAGGAAAAGTATGCTTCAAGAGGCAGCTGACGGAACATCTGTGGAATCACTCCCAACTCCCTGCTTTTAACATGACAAGATGAACTCAGGGAGTGTTCATAAGCACAGCCTTGTTTTGCTGATGATGGGTCGACCTATATTTACACTTTAACCCTTGACTGCTGCACAGAATAACAGCACATTGGCCTGCATGCATCAGGACATTCACTACACTTTGTTTAGTGTTGTTGCAGGCTCAGAAAGAAACACGTTCACACTTGATCTGTCTGCCTTAGTCAATTCTCATGATTCACAGCCAAGGGGATTATATCAGTATAAAGGAGACCCAGTTCAATCTGTACAGCCTATGATTAACAAAGAGAGAGTTTCTGCAATTTCAAATTGTACACCATTTTCAAAGTAGTTATTTCACTGATACTGACCAATGCGTCACTATGGCACATATCTTACAACCATTTTCAGCAAGCTCACATTGTTTCCACAGGCAATACCAAAAAGAGGGGGTGGGTGGGTGAATAACATACCTTGACAAAAGCATACAAACATTCAACAGTACAGCAAATAAACCAAATTAAAAAAAAACAAAAAAAACAACCAATTCACAGAATTTCCTCATGACTTCTCAAGGAATATTTCACAAAACCACCCATTATGTCAAAGAAGAAACTTACCATATGCAAAAAAAGTACCATTACTATGACTGAAATCTAATGGAAGGGCCAACGTGACTCAGAGTGTTTAACACACCTAGTCTGTGCATGGTCAAAAACGAACCTTTCAACCACAAGGGTCTACCTTCATCTCATCATCATCTGACCTATTACTGACATCCAAGCCCACTACACGGGACTTAGTTGGGCAGAACACTCTCCAGATTAACTGCAGATCCACAGAAGTCAAAGTCAAGGCTCTTACAAAGACATTTAAAAAGAAAGGAAAATGGAAACAGGCAACCCATGTTGTTTTTCATGTAGATTTAAAAAGTAAGTTATTTCCATTAGTTGCTCTAATTCTCCCATGGCCGGTCAGTGGCCTTGTTCCAATACCATTCACTGTGATACCCCCCCCCCCCCCCCCCCCCCAACAAACACAGCCACACCTAGCACCATCCTGCTGCAGCCCCAGCACCTCAGTCCCCAGGTAGCAGTCAGGGTCAGGTCATCATAAGGCCACCCACCAACAAAGCCACAGCACTTCTGCAGTGTCACCATTTCCCTCATGTTCAGTGGTGCTGTTCTCGTTCAACACTACTGGCACACCTTCTACTAAGCCCATACTGACAAGAACTGCCTAGTCCTGGAGCCAGTGTAACTGAAGGTCACCCAGTCTGAAAGTACCACCCTGTGTATCCAATGACATTCCACCAGAACTGGCTGATGCTGAGGACTTGACTGTAGCACTGACAAGGACAGGGATGGAGAGAGGAACTCAGTACTGAGGTGTATCCAATGACATTCCACCAGAACTGGCTGATGCTGAGGACTTGACTGTAGCACTGACAAGGACAGGGATGGAGAGAGGAACTCAGTACCGAGGTGTATCCAATGACATTCCACCAGAACTGGCTGATGCTGAGGACTTGACTGTAGCCCTGACAAGGACAGGGATGGAGAGAGGAGCTCAGTACTGAGGCCACACCACAGCAGACACCAAGGGCCACCGAATCTTCCTGTTCTATCTACTGGCCTTTTGGAAGAAGATGAGAGAGATGATGCTATGGGGTTCCATTATGACAAGGCTGTACTCTGCATCCCCTTTCATAATATATCCTGACATCAAGCAGTCCCTTAAAGAGAGATTTCTGCAGTGCTGGTCAAGGCATCTGAGCCATGTTCAGAGAGATGCAACCTGGACTACATCGACTGGATGGTTCCCCTCTTCCCAATTGAACCCATAAGCATTTTCAATTCTTCGTAAGATTCACCTCCGGCCGAAACATTCAGCTTGAGCTTTTCCTAATACTATCACAGAGACCCCCACTTTGCTTTAGCACCATTAAACAGATATCTGAATTGGATGAAACCCAGAAAACAACAGCAAACACAAAAACCAAATGTGATCATGATATAATGTTACTGTAAGTTTAAGATCTAGAATTTTTTTTTCAATTTCATCTGCAAGTGGTTATGGGAAATATTTCTACCCATGATAGCTTGCTGTCGATACAAACTGCTCTGATGAGAAAATAAAAGGGAACACAAATAATGCAACTATCTTTTAAAGAAAAAAAAAGGTCACCAGTACTGAAAACACATATTCACCACTGCAGAAATCGAGTGACACTGACTCACACATCACAGGAAATACACAAGCCTATCTTGTGAACATGAATGATGAATGACATATCTGCTTGGTGCCTATCCACTGTTCTGCTCTACACGCTATCATCCACTGTGTGTCATCATACTGTGACGTGTTGGTCCATGCCTCTCTTGCCTCGTCTGTCCAGCAGTCAAACTGCGTTCAATAGTCACTACCTCATCTTGCTTCACTTACCCCATGCAGTTGATTTACCCCCAAAGCAGTCTACTTATTGAAAGCAAAAAAGATAAATGTGAATACAAAGACAGACAGCCTAACATGTAAATTTAGACAGACAGCCTAACATGTAAATTCAGACAGACAGCTTAACATGTAAATTTCCTGTCACTTAAAAACTACAAAGGCAGGCAATTCATGTCAAGTTCAGAATATCTTGAATTAAAATAGAAGTTAATTGTACATCATTAACACAGATTTGTGAAAAACTCTTTGAGATCAGACCAACACCAATAAGTCTTTGGCTGCAAATACTGTACTGCCCTGACGAGAAAAAAAAAAGCAGAAAAAACAATAAGTTACAAAGAATAACAAAGTTTCATATAAAACAAACAGCTTTATCAATACAAAAATCTGGACAACAAACTTGTTCACCTCCAACCTCTGACTAAAACAAACCCTTTCATGAAGTCAAAGGTCCCTGCAGATGAATACTGATGAGTATAACACAGACTGCCAAACACGGATATAACATATGTGAAGCATGCCTACAGATGACAAGAGCAGCACTGCACAGTACTTCATGACGGAGGGTCACACAATCCACCAAACTACAGCAGGTACTGGTCATAGCACTGGATAGCCAATAGGTAGAAGGAACCATGATACAGGTCACGGCATGCACCAGCTGGCATGCGCGTACACTGGAGGCGGCACGGCCACTGTAACTGGAAGGCACGGTCACAAAACTCAAGGCAACCATGGAGAAGAGCAAGGAGCGGTCTGCGGTACACGGTCTCACGAAATGAGGGCATAGCCTACCAGAACACGACGATCCAAAACTGGTACAAAGCTGCCCGAAGCTCGCGCACTGCTGGCCGAAACTTCGCCGTTTGTAGTCCACCGATCGCATCACTGCAAGATTGTGCACAATGGGGATTTCATGATCTCTGTGGGCTAACCCTTGGTTACGGGGTCAAGTGGCAACCAAAAGAGGAATGGGAAACCAGGTGCACACACCAAACTTAAAACAAACAAACAAAAAAAAAACTCCCACAAAAACCACGGGATTCACTTCACAACTGAAAAACAAAGGTTCTAAAAAGGGGGGAGGAAAATCAAATAAAAGCACACCCAAGATGCCTTCAAATTGGGTGTTCACTCCATGTCTTTATAATGTATTTTCCACACTTTTTTTTTTCCAAAATAGAAAGGTGCGTACAAAAAATTATGATGACAATGCATCAACTTAAAATCTTCACTATTAACATAAATGCAAAAAAAAAAAAAAAAAAAAAAAAAATCCTCATGCTGCACACACACACTTCAAACTTCATTTAGAAACAAAGGGATATATAATTGGCAGAAAAAAAGTCACACACACACACACACACACACATCACCATGTGAATTCCTGACTGTTCAACCCTAATTAACGTTTAATGATAAAGAAATGTGGACACAGATAAAAAAAAATTAAAAAAGCCTCATGCACTGGGGTTTGTCAATTTAACACAAATGAATGTGGCTTTTAATAGCACTGACTAAGAGTTGATAACTCAGAGAGAAAATGAGACAGGGGGTCAGGATGTGTGTGGTGGGAGTGGGCGGGCAGGACACGAAGTCTACACTGTATCAGTGGGCGGGCAGGACACAAAGTCTACACTTATCTTTTCTTTTCCCTGGCTTTCCTTTTCACTATTCACCATGATCAGTTGTGTTTCTGAACTTTCTCTTGCTTTCCTTTTCACTATTCACCATGATCAGTTGTGTTTCTGAACTTTCTCTTGCTTTCCTTTTCACTATTCACCATGATCAGTTGTGTTTCTGAACTTTCTCTTGCTTTCCTTTTCACTATTCACCATGATCAGT
Source organism: Conus ventricosus (assembly GCA_018398815.1). Taxonomy (NCBI): domain Eukaryota; kingdom Metazoa; phylum Mollusca; class Gastropoda; order Neogastropoda; family Conidae; genus Conus; species Conus ventricosus. The sequence goes on from CM031595.1 coordinate 177,809,305, forward strand.
TGTGTTTCTGAACTTTCTCTTGCTTTCCTTTTCACTATTCACCATGATCAGTTGTGTTTCTGAACTTTCTCTTGCTTTCCTTTTCACTATTCACCATGATCAGTTGTGTTTCTGAACTTTCTCTTGCTTTCCTTTTCACTATTCACCATAATCAGTTGTGTTTCTGAACTTTCTCTTGCTTTCCTTTTCACTATTCACCATAATCAGTTGTGTTTCTGAACTTTCTCTTACTTTCCTTTTCACTATTCACCATAATCAGTTTGTGTTTCTGAACTTTCTCTTGCTTTCCTTTTCACTATTCACCATAATCAGTTGTGTTTCTGAACTTTCTCTTACTTTCCTTTTCACTATTCACCATAATCAGTTGTGTTTCTGAACTTTCTCTTGCTTTCCTTTTCACTATTCACCATAATCAGTTGTGTTTCTGAACTTTCTCTTGCTTTTCTGTCAGTAATTCCAAGATATTTTACCTTCATCTGCTTTTAAACTTTTAACCCATATTTTGTTCAAATATGGTTCCAGACAATTTGATATGTCTGCATAACAATAATTAACATGATAACAAATGGTTCTAATGTGTGTGTGTGTGTGTGTGTGTGTGTGTGTGTGTGTGTGTGTGTGTGTGTGTAAGATAAGATAATGTTGCTTATAGCCCAGCCGACCGCAAAGGGCCACATCAGGGCTGTATGTGTGTGTGTGTGTGTGTGTGTGTGTGTGTGTGTGTGTGTGTGTGTGTGTGTGTGTGTGTGTGTAAATGTGCATGTGCGTGTGCATGAGTGCTCACACATACACGTATGTGCTTGTCATCATCAGGCTGTGGACATTGTGATGTACAGCTCTGATCTACCACCACGGTATCTTTTCTCCAAGTAATTTTGCCTATATTTTACCCCTGACAGGCAATTTCACAAAGAGAAAATAAAATCAAAGTACTTTCTGGCAATCTGTACCTGTATTTAAACCAATTATCGTTTTCTGCAAACAGCTGCAGCTGTTTAAACTGTATCCCCTGAGGACTTTGCGGCAGTTTGTACCTGTATTTCACCAAAACATGTTTCATCTACAATAAGTTTGGATTCATCTTGTGCTTGCTGAGGTAAGATGAATTCAACACTGGATAAAAGTACGCAATTTGGACCCAGTCTTTTTTGATATCCCCATAATGCTACCATGGACAACGACCAAGATTCATCAGCAGTCCTCTTGCTGGCATTCTACTATTCAAGAAAAGTCAATTCTCCTTTGCTTCATTTTTCTGGCACGTGTGGCTCTGGCTGTTACAGAATGGATGCTATCTTTTTTCCAATGCAAAAATGAAAAATGCACTCTCACTCCAAAACAACTGCTCTACTCCCAGGCAAAAAAAGTCTAATGGATGTGCCACACCAGTTGGGATCCACACATACTCACTCTCCACATCTGTTTTGGGTGGTGAAACCACTGTCTCAGACGCAGCAAGGAAACCTTCAGTCAAACATTAGATATTGAACACAGGGGATTGTTCATAGTAAAACAAACAAATTCAATAAGAAAAATTTTTAAAAAAAGAACTGTTTTCTTCAGTAAGCATGATGTGTTTTGGGGAGAAAGACACAATTATATATAAGTACGTAACAATATTCAAAACAGATTTACCAGCCAGTTCACCAAAAATGAAAAGCAGACAACATTAATTTCATACAGATGCAGACTTTTATGCATAAATACATAAATAAATAATTCATTAACTAAACATACAAGGAAAGTTCTTGTCAATGAAAGCCGATTCCAATACTGTTTTAGTTCAGTATTTTCTCTCTCTATTCCTTCCCCACAAACTCACGAGTTTTACTTTCTACATTCATTTACAGAACTGTAAATACAAGCTTCTATCCTTTTTTTCTCTCATGTTCTTTATATTTGTTTGTTTGTTTCTGGGGTTTTTTTGTGAATCAACCATTGGATATGCAAAATAAATGTAAGTAATACACATGTTTCTGGGTTTTTTTGTGAATCAACCATTGGATATGCAAAATAAATGTAAGTAATACACATGTTTCTGGGGTTTTTTGTGAATCAACCATTGGATATGCAAAATAAATGTAAGTAATACACATGTTTCTGGGTTTTTTTTGTGAATCAACCATTGGATATGCAAAATAAATGTAAGTAATACACATGTATATCTGAAGCATATACAAAAAAAGAGAAAAGAAAACAGAAGACATTATTACACTACCCCAAATAATAATTCTCTGGGTGTGATAAATGCACCCGTTGTCTTGCAACAGCTTGGCAAAACTCACAGCCTGGAATTAAACATCGGAAACTTCTTTACCGTTTGTGCAGCTCCTATTTCTGAGTGACAACCTGTGGCTCCTACACTGTCCAATCCCGACTCATAACAGCACCTTTCCACGCTGCGGTCTATTCATGCACATCAAACGTCCTCAGGCGGGTCTAGCCACAGAAATCTTACCTTTGGTGTCTTCATCTTCGATGGTACTGCTGTCTGTGGACTCCTTGATGCCATCGTTCTTCTTCACGTTCAGGCTTCGACCTGGGGACAGGCAAACACAATCACCTTCAGAACTCGTTCTGCAGCTGTTGGTCAGTGAGCCAAACCATCCCAGAGACAGGTCCCTCCCACTCCTGCCCCCCAGCACCCCTCAGCCTGGAAGGATCTTCTTTCCATGCAAGGTGATTCTGCCTGTGTGTGGAAGTGTGTGTGCACACACGGTGTGTGTGTCAGTGTGTGCACATTTGTGCATGTGAAGAAGAGGATGTACTTATGCACACACTTTTTTTCCCCTTTGATTATTCTGTGGGTAAAAGACAGGCATCCAGGTTGTTTTTGTCTTTTCATATATAGCATTTTGCTCCTACTTTACCCCCCCCCCCCCCCCCCCCACCTCTCACTGAACAAGTGTCATGGCATTTGAAACATATATAACCTTGAACCTTTCATAATTGTAGGACACACACACACACACACACCAGAGACATATCTTTAACAAATGCAGTAACAACAATGCCGTTAAGCAAATTGTCCTTTAAGTTTTACATTTTCATTTTTACCCCTCTCTAACCTACCCAATTCCAATGGACAATATCCAATCACACTGACAGTGAGGTCCACAACATCTTTACCATTCTCAAATGTAGCATGATCAAAACCTTAACACAAATACGAAATAAATTCTCAACCCACTTTTACTTCTTACAATACAGCACATCTTAACTCATACAAGATTCTAAAAAAAATCATTGTGATTTTTTTTCAGGTGATCTTGATGAAGAACACTGTAGGACAAGGAGCCAGCTGATCTGAGTGCAACTGTATTCATTTCGCTGTTCTTCCAAAGTCTGAAACCTGGCCTGTAGAATGCTTTTCATTACCATTTATCTTGCACAACTATTCAAAACAACAACAAAAATATTTTCTCTAACTAGTTATCAACAAATAAAAAAGAAAAAAAGAAAAGAGAAAACACAAACCGCAGTTGTGTCATTTTGTGAAAAGTCCAGCCAATGCTAACACCAGCAACACTGGCTGTAAAGTCACTAACCAACTCATGTCATGTTGTGCACAGCCCATGCAACAACCACCCCTTCAGACTGCCTATAGAGTTACCATGTCATGTTGTGCACAGCCCATGCAACAACCACCCCTTCAGACTGCCTATAAAGTTACCATGTCATGTTGTGCACAGCCCATGCAACAACCACCCCTTCAGACTGCCTATAAAGTTACCATGTCATGTTGTGCACAGCCCATGCAACAACCACCCCTTCAGACTGCCTATAGAGTTACCATGTCATGTTGTGCACAGCCCATGCAACAACCACCCCTTCAGACTGCCTATAAAGTTACCATGTCATGTGCACAGCCCATGCAACAACCACCCCTTCAGACTGCCTATAAAGTTACCATGTCATGTTGTGCACAGCCCATGCAACAACCACCCCTTCAGACTGCCTATAGAGTTACCATGTCATGTTGTGCACAGCCCATGCAACAACCACCCCTTCAGACTGCCTATAAAGTTACCATGTCATGTGCACAGCCCATGCAACAACCACCCCTTCAGACTGCCTATAGAGTTACCATGTCATGTTGTGCACAGCCCATGCAACAACCACCCCTTCAGACTGCCTATAAAGTTACCATGTCATGTGCACAGCCCATGCAACAACCACCCCTTCAGACTGCCTATAAAGTTACCATGTCATGTTGTGCACAGCCCATGCAACAACCACCCCTTCAGACTGCCTATAAAGTTACCATGTCATGTGCACAGCCCATGCAACAACCACCCCTTCAGACTGCCTATAAAGTTACCATGTCATGTCATGTCTAACCCAGCCTACACAAGCCCCTTCAGCACTGCTATAAAGTCATCTTGTTTTGTGTATAGCCCAGCCAATACATATCCCTTCAGCACTGCTATAAAGTCATCTCGTTTTTTGTATAGCACAATCCTTCAACACTGCTATAAAGTCATCTCGTTTTGTGTATAGCACAAACAATACACATCCCTTCAGCACTGCTATAAAGTCATCTTGTTTTGTGTATAGCACAGCCAATACATATCCCTTCAACACTGCTATAAAGTCATCTTGTTTTGTGTATAGCACAGCCAATACATATCCCTTCAACACTGCTATAAAGTCATCTTGTTTGTGTATAGCACAAACGATACATATCCCTTCAACACTGCTATAAAGTCATCTCGTTTTGTGTATAGCACAAACAATACATATCCTTTCAGCACTGCTATAAAGTCATCTTGTTTTGTGTATAGCACAAACAATACATATCCCTTCAGCACTGCTATAAAGTCATCTGTTTTGTGTATAGCACAGCTAATACATATCCCTTCAGCGCTGCAACGTGGTGACAGCCCTGATGTGGCCCTTTGCGGTCGGCTGGGCTATAAGCAACATTATCCTTATCCTTATCCTTCAGCGCTGCTATAAAGTCATCTCATTTTGTGTATAGCACAAACAATACATATCCCTTCAACATGGCAATAAAGTCATCTTGTTTTGAGTATAGCACAAACAATACATACCCCTTCAGCACGGCTATAAAGTCATTAATTCATTCCAGCCTACACGGGCACGACGGCACGATTCCCTGGTGCCGCACGCGCGCACACAGCGCTCATTCCCTACTGACGCACAGATTTGGCCACTTTCTAATTTATTTTTACGGTAGCTCTACAACAACTGACAGTCTTGTGTTAGGTGTCACAGGAAAGAACAAACACTCAACTCCCCTCATCACCAGATCCACTTTGTAATACGATTTCAAGCGCTTCATTGAGCGAGAAATTGCTACCACCCCTTTGCCTGACCGACATTTCTCACACAGGAAATACGTGCCGTGCCACGTGGCGCGCGCCGTCACTTGCTTTGTTTCAAAGCTCTTGGGGTCAGCCAAGTTCACAATAGGCCACTGAAAGTATGGTCGACAACTCGTTCCAACATCCCCAAGACTAGTTACAGAGCTTATTTCCCTTGGACCATTTCATGGAAAGTGTAGGAATTTTCTATGTTCCCGTCGTCTGATTGTGGACGACACGGCAGACTGTAATGCTGTCTGTCCGTCGTCCGGACTTGGACGACTCGCCTCAAGGGAGAGAAATCCTGTCGTCCACTTTTGTCACGACTCGGCTGGTAAAGGTTAAGCAAGTCAGGTCACGCTGTGTCTAGCACAGCCAACATCAACCGGTTCAGCACTAGCTATGAAGTCATAAACCAAGCCACATGATGTTGCTTACAGCACAGCCAATGCTGGACCCAGCAGGACTGGCTATATCATCACTACCCAAATCACATCATGTGACGGCAGGATTGGCTATATCACTACTAACCAAATCACATCATGTGACGGCAGGACTGGCTATATCATCACTAACCAAATCACATCATGTGACGGCAGGATTGGCTATATCATCACTAACCAAATCACATCATGTGACGGCAGGACTGGCTATATCATCACTACCCAAATCACATCATGTGACGGCAGGACTGGCTATATCATCACTACCCAAATCACATCATGTGACGGCAGGACTGGCTATATCACTACTAACCAAATCACATCATGTGACGGCAGGACTGGCTATATCATCACTACCTAAATCACATCATGTGACGGCAGGACTGGCTATATCATTACTACCAAAATCACATCATGTGACGGCAGGACTGGCTATATCATCACTACCTAAATCACATCATGTGACGGCAGGACTGGCTATATCACTACTAACCAAATCACATCATGTGACGGCAGGATTGGCTATATCATCACTACCCAAATCACATCATGTGACGGCAGGACTGGCTATATAATCACTACCTAAATCACATCATGTGATGGCAGGACTGGCTATATCACTACTAACCAAATCACATCATGTGATGGCAGGACTGGCTATATCACTACTAACCAAATCACATCATGTGACGGCAGGACTGGCTATATCATCACTAACCAAATCACATCATGTGACGGCAGGATTGGCTATATCACACTAACCAAATCACATCATGTGACGGCAGGACTGGCTATATCATCACTAACCAAATCACATCATGTGACGGCAGGACTGGCTATATCATCACTAACCAAATCACATCATGTGACGGCAGGATTGGCTATATCATCACTAACCAAATCACATCATGTGACGGCAGGATTGGCTATATCATCACTACCCAAATCACATCATGTGACGGCAGAACTGGCTATATCATCACTAACCAAATCACATCAAGTGACGGCAGGATTGGCTATATCATCACTAACCAAATCACATCAAGTGACGGCAGGATTGGCTATATCACTACTAACCAAATCACATCATGTGTACAATCTGGCCAACACCACATCCCTCAGCACTGGTGATACAGTAACTGACCAAATCATGTCAGTTTGTGTACAGTCCAGCCAGCACTATAAAGCAATTAATCTAGTGACGTCATGCTGTGTATAGCCTATCCAACTGTAACCTGTTCAGAACTAGCTATAAAGTCACTTAACCATGTCATGTCAGGTCATTTATAGCCCAGCAACACTATCCCCTTCAACACTGGCTACACAGTCACTAGATGTATCCTGTGATGCATCACTTATCTTATCTACCTGCTGGCTGGTCGGCTTGTCAGCAAGATTGTACACAATTACAGAACCAGATGTTTGAATGACGCATGGTGGGATGCTGGAATGTAGCCCAAAGACAAGGCTCTCCCCAGTACCAGTCTACTTCTAATGCATCCAGGGCAGCTCTCCCCAGTACCTGTCTGATTCTAATGCATCCAGGGCAGCTCTCCCCAGTACCTGTCTGATTCTAATGCATCCAGGGCAGCTCTCCCCAGACCAGTCTACTTCTAATGCATCCAGGGCAGCTATCCCCAGTACCTGTCTGATTCTAATATATCCAGGGCAGCTCTCCCCAGTACCTGTCTGATTCTAATGCATCCAGGGCAGCTCTCCCCAGGACCAGTCTACTTCTAATATATCCAGGGCAGCTCTCCCCAGGACCAGTCTACTTCTAATGCATCCAGGGCAGCTCTCCCCAGTACCTGTCTGATTCTAATGCATCCAGGGCAGCTCTCCCCAGTACCTGTCTGATTCTAATGTATCCAGGGCATCTCTCCCCAATACCAGTCTACTTCTAATGTATCCAGGGCAGCTCTCCCCAGTACCTGTCTGATTCTAATGTATCCAGGGCAGCTCTCCCCAGTACCAGTCTGATTCTAATGTATCCAGGGCAGCTCTCCCAGTACCTGTCTGATTCTAATGTATCCAGGGCAGCTCTCCCCAGTACCTGTCTGATTCTAATGTATTCAGGGCAGCTCTCCCCAGTACCTGTCTGATTCTAATGCATCCAGGGCAGCTCTCCCCAGTACCTGTCTGATTCTAATGCATCCAGGGCAGCTATCCCCAGTACCTGTCTGATTCTAATGCATCCAGGGCAGCTATCCCCAGTACCTGTCTACTTCTAATGCATCCAGGGCAGCTCTCCCCAGTACCAGTCTACTTCTAATGCATCCAGGTCAGCTCTCCCCTGTACCTGTCTGATTCTAATGTATCCAGGGCAGCTCTCCCCAGTACCAGTCTACTTCTAATGCATCCAGGGCAGCTCTCCCCAGTACCTGTCTGATTCTAATGTATCCAGGGCAGCAATTTGCAATGGGAGTATAGGTACTCTCTGCTGTCTATCAAATACTGTTGGAAAGAAGGGAAAAATTAAACTGCAACACATTTCTGCCTCTGAATGTTTAATCACAACAGCCAGCTGCACTTGAGGATTCCAATCTCCACACAGCTGGCAAATCAAATCAAAGCATCCTTCATACACAGAGATCAATAAAAATGGTGAAATGAACATAAAACGTGCAGCCATGAGGCAGCAATCAACTCTCCGGACTACAGCCTTGACATTTCCATCACAGATCAACTCCATGCACAGAGTTCATACCATGCAGGAAACAGCGGTAACGAAAGGTTATTCAACCAGCAGGATACGCTGGGACACACCTGGAGAGCAGAAGACAATAGCTGTGTCTACCATCCTCTAACAAACACCATTTTCCACTTCAATCCAGCCCACACCACCCCCCACCCCCATCCTCCCTGAGATGGTTCGTTGACTGTATCAAGAACCAGCATGGTATGCACAAATTATTTCTCATGACAATGAAAAGAAAAATCTCGATATGTTTTATTCTGTCAGACTGTATCTATACCCGTAAAAGGATTCTTGAGAAAATAAAAAAACGTAACAAAACAATCTTTCCATGGTGAATTAAAATGGTGTGCTTCCTTTGGAAGTCACCGAGCTGCAAATTTCTTCTTCTTTTCGCTGAACTCCACAGACAGTACTTGGGATGCCACAATGAAGAATAATGCATCAGGTTCCTCAAGCTCTGTCAGTCATGGGCCAGGGCCTGGGTCTCTGGGAATGTTTTCCCTGTGAATTCTGCAATGTTGTTTGGTTTTTGCTTTCTGTTTTGTTTTGCTTTTTGTCTCACTCAAGAGTTCCCTGGAGGATTGTTTTAGCAAGGCCATTGTATCTTACTACATGACCATACCAATACAAGTTTTTATTTTCTTAACGGATGTTAGCGGAACTTGATAACATCTGATGTACTGCTGGATGATTTAACACACTGCTGTTATTGGTGATATGCTCAATAATCTGGTGTTTAGAATCTTATGGTATTACCTCATTTCCATGGTTTGAATGCTTTTTTTTTCAAGCATACACTTTAAACATTTCACTGAAGTCAACTGATCATACCCACCAAATTTTACCACCTCAACAAAAACATACCTACAACAAATTAACCAGAGAAAAAACCATATACTTAACATGGTAATGTTTATAAATGATAATCAAGATCAAAATTGTTAGCAAGTTTCAAATTCTGAACAGACTTAGAAAGTCAGCATCAACTGATCCAAAGTCTTCCCATCAGAATTCAACAGGTTCAATGGTTTGAGGGGGGGGGGGGGGGGGGGGGGGGGGGGGGGGGGGGGGGGGGGGGGGACGGCAAGCAGACAGCGACCCTAATTAATAGTGACATAGCAGCAAAAGATCTGCGTCTAGTAAACAGATGACGGAGCGCCACCAGGAACTGGGAACTTTTCAGTGAGGGAGACAATAACTGCCTCATCTGTTGTTGCATGGTCTGCTTGCACCTGTCTGTATACCTCTGTTGTTACCAAGAAAAAGATGAAGGAAAAAAAAAAGTCCATTCCAAATATCTTTGTGAAAATGCTTACATTGCAATTAATCCATGCCCCTGCACAGTTCATGTGCTGTGCAAAACTTTAATAACTGAATTGTAAGTGAACTTGGCCACAACTACCTTTCAGCTAACCGGTCTTGTATTTAGCTTAAAAAATACTGATCTTGTTTATATTGAAGGTGAAGGAGATCTTACATGGGAAGAAATTGAATCGCAGACTAGGCCAATTACTCGGTGTGTCTCTCAAGCTCACCGCGGTACAAGGACTGTGCAGGAACATACGTTAGGCGTAACACTTACACATGCACACCTCTCCGTGTTCCCTCATCTAACAGAACTAAAGAGTGAAGGCTGAAATACTGACAGTTACATATCATGGATTGACATAAGACGGTCTTATCTCTCTGCAATGTCGACGGTAGCTATTGGCAAACACTGAAAAATGTATTCAAGACATAAGTAAACTATAACCTGTTCAATATCCACCGTTTCGGTTCATTCTATTAGGAAACATTACCTGAAACCACATTACATGTGCAAAACCTACAGATTTATTGTGTTGTATTCTGTGATGTGATGCACTCTCAAACACTTTCCATGTACTATCAGCTATTGACAGGGATCTGACCCATACATTCCCAGTTGTTGGGAATCCCAAACCAAAAGGCAGCAATTGTGAGTTGTGACACTATCATGGCAAACACTGAAGGATAATTGATAGGAATGACTCTTTCCTTTCCACAAAGTCATAAAGACACTCCAAAGGTGGGAGAGGAGTTGGGGGCAAACAGCCAACAGATAGTCTACATTTCTCCCATATGTGCAACATGTATGTCAAAGCTGACCAACCAAAACAAAGCTTACAAAAACCAGTCAAGGGAAGGCACTGCACATCATCTGCCATCCCTTCTTGCTGTTACATGGTCAACTTCAGTGCAAATGTGTGACCGTGTGCTTTGTTTTTAATCAATGAAAAAGCGCATTGTCACGTTTCCATGTAGTTTTCACTTCCCTCACATGCCCTTAGACACATACACGCATGTGCATTCTAACACCCCCCCCCCCCTCCCACCCCACCCCCCACACATACACACAACCTTGATGACTGGAAACATAATGATAGCGAATGCCGCTGTTTTTTGTGGTGCTGGATTTATGTTCAGCCAGGTGTTGGTTGCATTCCCTGACACCGTTGTCCCTAACGTATCTGCGGTCCTGGCGTGACGTTTTGGTCAGACTGCGTGACAGTCCTGACTCACACACCACCCCCTCCGGCATCTCCGCCCTCTTCCCACTGCGCAGCCCGTCCTCAACCCCTGACAGAGGAATGGACGCCGGGGAGGATGCAGGTTGACGGTCCAGTCCCAGGCACGGAACAGGTGACTACATCTCTCACAACACTGCCGCCACATGCACGGACGGGCCACATCCAACAGTGCAACAGGTAAGCATCAGCAGCAAAGCAACATTTTCTTTTTTTTAAACCAAGCACAGCAGGAAACCCCCTAAACGAAAGATTGGAGAATCACTGCACTGGGTACGCCGTATTCAGCTATCAACAGGCAATACTACTTCTTCTGGGGTTTGTGGCGCTCAGCTTCATTCAACTGGTACACTACACAAGGCCATGCAGCTGCTTCAAGGTTGGAAGCCTGTTGCCCACGACGGCATCGTTTTCAATCGAACAGTGTGGGTTTCACAGCGGTGAGCAGGGCTCACCGGCAGCCAGACAGTGAAGAGGCGTTGTCACACCAACCTCATTTCCTCCTGTCTATTGATTTTATCCTGTGAAAATCCTATCGTTTGTGCGTCTGCCGGCTGTGTCAAGAACTTTTGAACTTTCCTGCCTTAGGAGGGGAGGGCAGGAGGCTGATCATTGTATACTGCATGCCATTTAGGAAAGAAAAAACACACACACACACACTGAAGACTGAACAATACAAGAGAGAGAGAGAGAGAGAGAGAGAAAGAGAAGAGGGAGAGAGGGAGACAGGGAGAGCGAAAGAGAGACTGAGAAAGACAAAGAGAGACAGACAGACCAGACAGAGAGATTAAGAAAAGCAGAAAGCATGGTGGTGGGAGGCTGACAACTGGACTAAAGTCAGGAGTAAGATAGTGTTCGCCTCACCCTACCCCCACCTTTCCTCCACAATCTCTCTCCATCCTTCTATCTTTTAATAAAGAAAAAACCAGGTATCAGTATGAGAAATGGAGATACTGTATTTTTTAGCATTCTACCCTCATTTTTCTTCTGCCTGCCTTCTCTCTCTCTCTCTCTCTCTCTCTCTCTCTCTCTCTCTCTCTCTCTCTCTCTCTCTCTCTCTCACTAGTTTCCTCCCTTTCTGAGGTTTATGCAATCTCTTACTAGTTTCCTCCCTTTCTGAGCTCCATGCATCACTCTAAACCACAAACCCAACAGAATTTCTGAATCAACAGGAAGAACCAGCATGAAGGTTCTGAACCTGTTGATGCATCACCTAAACAACAAAAGCCTAACAGAACATCTGTATCAATACCACATTCAAGATCATGGCTATGAACCCTAAAGATTTCCTTACTGGGAGTTGTCTGAAAGACTCAATGAACACACTAGACTTATAAAAGATGCACACACAAATTACTATCTAACCATAGATACTTGAATTACATCCACTATAAATATTCAACCATATATGAACACCACATGAAAAATCATTATTTCTCATCTTATACATTATGGCAATTAAATCAAGGATAAGCATGCAGATTACGTGAAAGAATAAAATCATTCCTTTTGCCTTCCTCTTTACTGATTTTTTTTTTTCAACTTTCACAAACATTATGCATGATCACTCTTTTTTTTGTCTTTTTCCTTTCCAGTCTCTTTAGTGAGAATACTTTGATCACATATAATCTTACATCCATCTGCAGGTTGAAGAATGGTAAACAAATGATAGAATTAAAAAAAAAAAAGGATATAAATCAAAAGCTAAACTTGTGTCACAACGAACTAATCAATACAAGCATTCAACTGAAATTCCACACTAATACACTGACAGCTTAAGAGGTCGTTTCAATTTTAAAACAATCATCTATACATGCAATCAAAAAGTGCATTCCTGATTACTGAAAACAATAATAATTATGAATACATAAAAATAAATAGTTGTGACACTAAACTTGTCAACTCACGTCACAACTGGATTAAAGCTGTTGCTTCAGGGAAGTCCAATACATAATTTAAAAAAAAGACAAAAAAAACAACCCAACAACTACTAAACATAAAATGAGAATTATGTTATCGTTGAAACCAGAGCAACATTTCATTCTATTCATGAACATATATTGTTTACAAATATTAATAACAAACATAAATTGCAGAGAGAGAGAGAGAGAGAGAGAGAGAGAGAGAGAGAGGGAGAAGAGAGAGAGAGAGAAAGAAAAATACCACAAAAAAGTGAACAAAAAAGACGAGAGAAGAGAGAAGAAAAAGAGAGAGAGAGGAAGAAAAGAAGACAGAGAGAAGTGAGAGAAGAAGAAGAAGAAGAAAAAAAGGGAGTAAGACAGAGCAGACAGAAGCAGGAGAGAAAACAGAAAAGAAGAGACGAAGAAAAGAAGAGAGAGAGAGCAAATGAAAAAGAAGAGAAAGAAAAAAAGAGAGGAGTGACAGACAAAGACACAGAGCGAGAGAAGAAAAGAAAAGAACAAGTACAACAACAAACAGAGGAGAGAAAGAGAATAACAAATGACAAGAAGAGAGAGAGAGAAGAGAATGACAGAGAGAGAGAGAGAGAGAGAGAGAGAGAGAGAGAGAGAGAGAAGAAGAAGAAAGACAAGCACAAGAAACGAGTGAAGAGAAAAAGAGGAGAGGGAAACAGCACATAACAGGAGTACCAACAGAAACCCATAACAATTCCACATGTAGTGACAGGAGGATACATGTACAAAAATGAGCGAGCGAGAGGCAGCAAATCGAGGGATCAAGCAAATCAACATCGGGAGTTACTCCCTGCAGACGACTTTGAAACCTGAAAATACAATTTGCACAGGTGTTAACCAAACAAAGTTGCACCCCAGAAGTCAATAGTAGAAATGGCATGAATTATTGATCTGAATGATGAACACACATCACCAGGATCGAAATAGAAAAAACACAGGAACCACAAAAACATTAATCATTGAACAAACAAAATCATATAACAATCAATCACTTGTGGAAACGGTAGCGAGTTAAGACACACAAGAACAGCCACAATTCCAAGTGTTGAATCAAAACACAGATGACACAGGAACAAGCATGTTGATTACATTAAGAAATTGCTTAGCAACGCGGAGAGACACAACCAACCACCTTGATCAGGATTAGCTGCAGTGTTGGAGAATCCATTATTCTGAGCTACTGGTTACGATGAGGAATGCCATTCTGTGTACCTTGTCACTGAATACATATGATTTAACAAACAGGAATACATCATTTGTTCAGGGAGGGAGGGGGTTAAACAGGAAAGAGAAACAAAAGGAAGAACACACTGGCAGAGCGAAGGCAACAGGACCACAAGCTGAAGGAGTACCATACACGGGTGGTAAGGTTTAAAGATACACAGACACACCACACTGGCTGGAGGAAAAGCACAGAGGTGAAGAACGAAGCCAAACAGGAGGAGGTTACTCTGTCCCCTTTCCAAACCGTCCAGCTGGACGGGCAGCCATCCAACCTACCTTCTGCGGTCATTCCACCCGAGTCAGTGTCTGAGACTGGACTCAGATGACCTAGGTAAGAGAGAGCCATTAGCAGCGGGCACAGCGCTCACAGTACATCTGATGACCTACTCCAAAACCCAGCGAGCTTGCAGCGTGGGTGGTTAAAAGCAGATGAGTCAACAGTAAAACCCGTGGGGCCCGGATATCTCACAGGCATGATCGCACTTCTGGGGGCTGAGGGGGGGGGTGGGGTGGGGGGGTGGGGGGACCTGTCTGCACATGATCCAAGGCGACTGATATCTGCACTGACTGCTGTTCAGTGACAGGCAATGAGTTTAAAGGACAGTCTGAGGATGTCTCAGGATCTTCCTCTTCATGTGCACCAAGACCAGATGCTGATGGTAAAATGACCATAGGTCAGTGCCGCTTCAACTTCTGAACACGCACACACACAGACACACACAAACCCCCAAAAGTATACTTTCTCAAAGTTCAATTCAATTCATGCTGGGCACAGCCCACCTGACCA
>CM031595.1:177826763-177946763 GCA_018398815.1 Conus ventricosus
AGGGCAAATGACTGTGTGTCTGTACTTGTGGCGTCCATGTCTGCAAGGTATGCATCCACAACACTGGCTCAACACTGACTCGACACAGTAGATTCCTCCTGAGTCTGCAGGCCACTTCAGTTCCCAAAATGAAGAGGACTCACTGTTCCACTCACATTCACCTACTGTCACCGCTAAACTACTCCCTTCTCTCCTCCGCTTGTCAGCTTCACATTTGTACACACATTCTATGACAATGAAATATTAGTTTAGCCTTATTGTATGCTTTCCATACGCTTATCTTTCTTTAGTAAGATCCTGCTCAGAAAAGCCCTCGAAAAAGAAAAAAATACCCCCCCCCAAAAAAAAAAAAAAAACCCCAACAACTCTGTTGATATCTAAAAACTGAAGTCATAAGGTTTGCAGTTACCACAACAAACAAAGCGAGTGACATCACTTTATTTATTTTTTTTAACCCCCCCCCTCCCCCCCCTTGGCCTTAAAACTTCTCTCCATGGAATCATGTAGAAATCTCCCCCCCCCCCCCCTCCCCCCCCTTGGCCTTAAAACTTCTCTCCATGGAATCATGTAGAAATCTCCCCCCCCCCCCCCTCCCCCCCCTTAGCCTTAAAACTTCTCTCCATGGAATCATGTAGAAATCTTCCCAGATCCTGCTGAACTGTCATCAGTTTCTGGCACTGAATCGAAAGACTGACTTCCGACTTTTTTCCCCCCACTTTGGGGAGATAACCCTACCCAAGGCACCACTGCCATCAATAAACACTAAACTGATTTGGATGGATAGCATCCCTGTGCCTGCAGGTTTACAGTTTTACCCTGAACAGCACCTCTCCAAACAGACCTAGCTCCTGTCCAAACCCTGACCTCTTTAGCAGCCATGCTGGCCAGAAAACAACCAGCAGGCATGGTCCTTGACACAGTATGCCCACAAAGGCCTTGACCTTGACCATGACCTTGTTCAAATGGTGCTTCAATCCGGTGATTTGTGATCAAAGTGCCGTTATCACATTCACAAATGCTGTTCACTCAACAGACAATGGTTATTTTATTTTAACAACGCATTCAAGGCTACGAGGCAATAAAAGAAATTAAAATCAATAAATGAGTGATATGAAAGTAGTAGAGTTTTGTGCACACAAACCTTACCTTCAAAACCTGTGATCCATCTCACCTTTTGTTTAAAAAAAAAAAAAAAATGAAATGCAAATTGACAGAGAAAATTTTTTACTTGATGGATGCTTTTCTGAGACACCTTTCTACACTAAAACAGGGCTGCGTTCAAAAGCGTATTAGAAACTATCTGAAAATGAATGTAAAGATGGATTTCATGATTTTGATGATTTCATAAACAATGCAGTTTCACAAACGGAGTGATGATTTCTTTGCTTTGAGAAGTGTGAATGTTCTACAGGTGCTTGAAGCAATAATGATATTGGCCAAAAGGAAAGTGAAAATCAGAAAAGCTGAAGACAACATGCCGCTCAACGACTCACCTTTGTTTACTGTCAACGCAGTACACAGTCATGAAAAAGGACAGAAAGAGAAATGAGATAACATTACATACATTCTTCTGTTGGTCAAAAAAAAAAATACACATGCGCACACACATACAAACTACACACACACACACACACACACACACACACACACACCACCCCCACTATCAAAAGACACGACCACAGAAGCGGAACCAATAAATAAAACCACTTGTTACTCTAAATACAAAGACAGTGTGGTAGATTCCACAGAAGTGGATTCAAATATAAAACCCCTCGTAAAAAATTACCATTGAACCCCAAAGCTGAACATCAAGAACAGCTAGCACTGTATCAAATCACGAAAACTGCCTAAGTTCAAAAAAATCATGCTGTTTTCTACCCCTAATGCTGGCCAACCTGTGAGCTACAGTGCAGCAGAACAAATCTATGTTCAAATCTTGTGTTTTCTATTTCAGGATTACAGGATTCAGTAAGTTATGGAATTTGAGAGACACAAATAAACCCTGCACTTGGTATCCCAGAAAACCTAGAATAAAAGTACCTAAAAATCAATGACAGTGATCTCTTCCTGCAAAAGTTGATTCATACCCTGACTCCCTACCCTGGAGAACACAAGATCAGCCACAGCATTCTTTAGAGTAGTTTTCATATTTCACTATTCATTTTTTCAAAAGTTTCATTTTTGTCAACACTTGTTTTTTTCTTGTTTTTTTTTTTCTGTTTTTTTTTTCGAGGTGTGTTTTCCATATTCCAAATCTTTCTGTTTCTTTTTCTCTTTTGACTGATTTCAGCTGGCTGAAAAGACCAGAAGTGGAGCAGCCCAATCATTAGAATCTTATTTAGAACTAGAAGAGCAATGTCTTCACTGAAAAAAAAAAGGAAAAAAAGAAAAAACAAACAACAAAATCTGAAAAACAAAAACAAAAACAACAACAACAAAAAAGAAAAAAGCCAATAATTTTCTTCTGTAACTCTTGGGTAATTAAACAGAAATCAATTTGCAGAAGAAGAACTCGCATACAACATCACTATCAACCCCCTAGACTTCAGTTTAATTTCCCCCTCCAAAACAAAATGGGGGGAAAATCTAACACAAAGCAAAAAAACAAACAAACAAAAAACCCCAAGAAATGAAAAGCAAAAGATAATAGCACAAACACAAACAACACATAATTCACATTTGCTTCCAAGCCAACGCAGCTTTTTACACTCAAACAAGATCATGTCCCTGCCATTCATACCTTTTTTGTTGTGTTTGGTTCACATCCTCCAGACTGACAACACATCGCACAGCTCTCCTAACACCAAGCGCTATTTAGAACCGTGTGAAGCAGCATTTGCAAACATTTCAAACAAAGAGAAAAGGCGTTTTGAAACAACACACTCAAGCATAGGTACACACTTGCAAGCAAAAGTACTTTTGCTTACACACACACACACACACAACACACACACACACACACCACACACCAGATCCCAACTCCCCCTTCCAAATCATCATCGCCAAACAACTAAAAAGAGAATACAAGGAATGAAATAATTATTGGAAACCATCAACATGGAACGATTAAAATGTTGAAAGTTTATCAAAATGTTGAACATTACTTAACTGGGAACAAAAAAGGGGAGACTGAAGCGCTGGGCAAATCATCTCTAAGAGAAATGAAATGGATTGCATCATGATAGCGTGCTCTTCACCTTGGAGCTGCTTTAATGAAGTAGATAGGCAGACTCCAGAAACATATCTCTGGAGAATATCATTATTCAATGCTGAAACACTTTCCCTTCTCAGTGGGGGAAAACAAACAAACAAAACCACAGTGCAATGTGTGTATAGCATCACATGTTAAGAATGGAAAATGGAAAGACTGCTTTGATCATCACTTCTACCGCCATTTGTAGAGAAGTAAACAAGGCACCCACTGCTGATCTTTATCAAGCATAGCAATTACATTTAATCAGGCACAATAACAATAGCAATGATATCAAGCACGCGCACGCATGCGTGCGCCACACACACACACACACGCACACACCCTGTTATGTTTCATCCCTTCCCTTATAACAAAATGAGATACCTCTCGTCTGACATAGAATGTGGTGGATTGCTTACTCCAACAATACTGTCAGGACCAAATTATTTTTTTACAAAATAAATAAAGACAGTAAGCGCCACATGATTGCAGCACTCCAGTGCTGAACACAGACTGGCCTAGCTTCAAAGTGAACAGGAACATTATTCTACAGAATGCTACACTTCCAACACAATAAATCAGACACAAACAGTGCATTGTTGTGTATTCCTGCTGCTTTTCCTATAGGTTTGGCTCATAATCTGATGCCTGTTCTTGTTTACTGTAAATGCTTAAGGCATTCAGTTGAGTAGGCAAAGTAAGTAATAGCAACAATAAAGAAGGTTGAGGAGTTTAGGATGAAAATGTTGATGGAGGAACATAAGTCCTCAGTGGCATGGAAGGACAGGTCTGACACTGTCAAAAGTAGAGGCTGATCAGAGCCTCCAACAGCAGCATAACTCCTACTCATTCTCTGCAATCCATATATGTCATAGGGAAAGAAAACGTTAATATTGTTTACATCATTTCTGATAAGCTTGAACACTTTGCTTCATAGTTCATTTCTGTTAATCTTTTACACTTTGGTTCATTTTCGTTTTTTTGTGTGTGTTTTTGTAGGAGGGAGTGCTACGAGCAATAGCAACACAGTGACTCTGCCATTGTATTTTGAACATCAGGGCTGTGCAATTCTGACTTCAGTGACAACTCTGACACTATGCCATAGGCAAAGTGGATGTAACAGTACGAGTCACACATTTACACAAGTCATCAGACAATCAGTGGTTTTCAACCTGCAGTATGCCACTTACCTAAGCCTCCTCCTTTAATGGCTGGTAAAACAAAATATTCAGAAGTACAGTCAAGTTCAAAACAAAAACCAAAAAAAGGAAAACCACAAAATGCATAACAAAACCGCAGAAGATGTTTCTCACTGTCATTTCAGAGCGCAGCTTACCTGCCTAAGTGAAAGGCAAGGAACACCCACTGCAGAGAGAGTTTGAATGATATCACTGACAGGCAAAGGGAGAAAGAATCTGGCTCATCTTCCTCTTTCAATGTTTTGAATCATGGCAGTCTATACCACCTCCCCACTCCCTCCCTCTCAGTCCCTCCAACGCTCAGTAATGCATCTTTTAACACAGCCATCACAAACCCTCACACTACTAGCACTGGGGTTACATCACAGACATTGCCTCCAGACACCAAGTCCTGGCCTTGACTTTATTTTCTCAGACACCTGGAGCTGAACCAGACTTCCACATTTTGCACCGTGACATGGAACAGTCTTTGATCTGTTTGATATGTGCATCAAAAGTCAGCATAATCCATTTCATTACATGGGAATTGAAAATGGTCATGATCAAGATCATTTTCTTCAGCTGCAGCTGTTCACTGTCGCCACTTTGAACTTATCACCATTGTCAGGATATTGGCGATGGAATAATCATTTTCAGGACTTTTATCACTAATGGTGCCATGACAACTTCTTTTTTTTCTTTGTCACAGCTTTTTTGCTTAACTTCTATGGTTCAAGCACAGCTCCTGATCCGTTGTGTCATTTCATCTCAAACACACAACACTGCTTAGGAGCTTAAAGACAGACATGGACTGGTTCATTTCTCTTCAAATCAAGTGAAGAAAGCAACTGTTTCTGGTTTGATATTCATGTGACAAGGTGAAGGACGGACCCTGAAACCACGGAAAGTCTCAGGAAAATTTGATCACAGTCATTTTTCAAATGACAGTCCCAATTATGACTGCCATCTTGTCCTGCCTGGTCGACTGCCCGCTGCTAGTAATATTGCAGGGTCACCATGTGATTAGCCCCCCCCCCCCCCCCCCCCACCGTGAAAATCCATGCAGTATATAATGAGAAAGTAATTGGGATCGGCCCCATATACACACACTCACTACCATGAACAAAAATTAACGTCAACCAAGAAACGATGGAAGAATAGACATAAATGTAACCATGTCACTCCCTCTCCACATCTTATGTTCACTCCATGTTCCTAAAGTCTACACATGGCAATGCCATCCAGGACAAATGCTGAATGGAAGAATAGGTGTGGAACAGTGTTCTTGCAGCCTTTACCTAAGTTTCCATTGGTTATCAATCCAAACTGACACAGACCCTTGGATGCACTAAGCAGTAACATGAACTCGGGTGTCACCCTGGTCACTGTCTCAAGCTGAAGGTCAGTGACAGATCTTTGTCACATAAATAGAGAGGACAGGCTTTAGCATTCACCACAGACTTTAACATTCACCACTGTCCAATGACCACCAAGTACATCACTGTATTGGCCAAACGAACATCATTTTGAACTTGCCAGACCTCGCAAGTGAATCGTCTGAAAATCATTCCATCCCTTTCCCACCCCTTCCCTATACTGTGACACCGATGCTAGAGTGACGGCCATCAGTTCTGAACAAACATTTTGAGTCTTGACTTCCACAGGACCAGCAGTGTAAAGACAAAGAGAGCTGTTCTGCAGCTCTGAATGGACTCGCTTTGGTGGCTGTTTTAAAAAAACCCAAGGTGTTTTATCTTACAATCTACTTAGCCTTGCTTCACTGAGATACTGCCATCTTCAACTGCCAGCTTTCTACTTTGGGTGCACATGTTTTCAATATGCCACTGCCCACATTGTATAATTCACCTGTAGAATATTTTTCTCCTTCTTTCATATGTGTGTGTGTGTGTGCGTGTGCGTGTGCGTGTGCGCGTGCGCGTGCGCGTGTGTGTGTGTGTGTGGTATGTGTGTGTGTGTGTATGTGTGTGTGTGTGTGTGTGTGTGTGTGTGTGTGTGTGCGTGTGCGGAAAAGAGGAGAGAGAGAGAGAGAGAGAGAGAGAGAGAGAGAGAGAGAGAGAGACAGAAGAGAGAGAGAGGGGGGGGAGGGAGAGACAGTGTCTTGAGAAATTAAATTTCTGCAACCCCACAAAGTGTAAAACCCATCTGAACCAATGATTTTTCAGTGACTCGCCTGACCTGCCTTGGAGACATTGTTGCACTATGTCAACGTATCTGCCAGCAATGGTTTCAAACTTTGCTGATACCAGGGTAAAAAACACTTGGCATGAAGAAATTAGAAAGCACACACACACACACCGACACACACTCACACACACATTGAGTCATATGGATAATTCAGTAAGCTGTGTACATGTGGGAGCTGATCCCAGTGAAGCTGATACAGTGACAAGTTACAAAAACAAACAAAAAACCCAAAAGCTTCAATGAATTGCTGACTTTTTCTTCTTTTTTTGGGGGGTAAAATTCATCAATACACATATAAGGCCTTACTCTCCTGACCAAACAGAAAATTAAAACGAGTTTTTCTTTTTTTCATAAATTAACTACTGACATCACTCTCACTCAGCATTATCTCTCCCCCCCCACCCCACCCAAACTCCTCTCTTCCACATTTCTTTTTTATTTTTCTTTTTTTTTTTTGCTGTCCCAACCTCTGCGCCACCTCAGAGGCAGTGCACCCACGCCGCTCATTCCGACACCCCGTCCACAGCCACAGCCCAGTCGGCCCCGCCGCAGCCCCGGCACCGCACCGGCAATCCACACGGAGCAGTCAATGTCAAGTCGTCAAGAGGCAACCCACCGGAGGAGACACTGCACTGCTGCCGAGTCACTTCGGTGGTGTTCAGTGGCGCCTGTTCTGATCTAACATACGCAGGACACCACCTACTAAGCCCCTACTGACGACAATAATTGCTTAGTCGCGGAGCCGGCGTGAGTGAGCTCTCCCTCCGGAGGGCGCCACCACGTCCGTCCAACGACAGCCCCCATGGACTCGCCGACACCGGTTACCCCGACGGAACCAAACCAAGGCCACAGACGTGGAGAGGACATCGAAATTGAGGTCACCATGAGAGCAGGGCATGAAGGGCCACAGAATCCGAGACATTTTTTTTTATGCTGACCAATGAGAATGAGGATGATTAAGATGATGCTACGGATTTCCATTTCGGTCTGAGACTACATGACAAGGCTGTACTCCACGCTTCCTTTCATAATATATCCTGGCGTCAACCAGGCCCGAGAGATACAGGCACCTGCAGTGTTTGTCAGGAAATTTGAGCAACACTCTCAGAAACGCATCCATTAAGTGGATGAAACTCGACTGTGTGGTCCCAGTCTTCCCAACTGAGTCCGCAGCAACTCAACTCTGGGTAGGAACCAGTCCGGCAGAAAAACCCACATGACTTCTGATGGGATTCGAACCCACGACCTCCCAGCCGGGAGTCCGCGACACTAACCACTTCACCACGGCGGCTGGTCTCTCTCTCCACATTTTGCTCTGGTTCTTCTCTACAACTACATTCCATACAAATAACGCGTCACTGCCTGTGCTACGAACATACAGCTCCCCCCAAAGAACCTCTTAATAGAAACTCAAGGCTGTGTTCAGACAGCCTTAATGAATCCTTACAGTGGAAGCCATACAGCTGAGTGCAAGGCATATCAGGATCCCAGTCTGCACTCTGAGACTGTAACATCTCATAGCACTTCAAACTCAATGTATCTGAATTTCACTCAGAAAAAACAAACAAGCACACACCCCTGTAGTGAGCTGAGTCAGTATAAAACTGAGTGGGAAGGAGATGCTGCTAGGACATGTGTGAGCATGTCCCTGTGGTTGTGAATCAGGCTGGGTGGCAGGTCCTTGGTGCAGGTGGAAGGGTGAACAGTATGTGTGCAAATGTATACATTTTCATTTCTTTTTTTTCTTCGTGCGAATTGCATTGTGCATCTGTGCACACGCTTCTAAACATGTGCCTAGAGGATTAATCATACAAAATACATCAGGTATTATAGGAAGGCTTTAAGTAAGCTAGGAAGTTCTTTTGATGCCAAGTGTACTCATGCAGCATTAGAAAGGTTAGGAGGAATGTCAGCCAGAACTCAAAACAAACTTGTTTCGAAAAGCAACGGTTGTTAAAATAACACATGAAATGAAAAAAAAAATCAAAGAAACTCAAAAATGAAGCTTACATTCTGGTGAGTCATCTGAAGAAAATATGGGAAATGTTATTCTTTATGCAAACTGTGAACATGCAAATCGCTTTGTTTCAAAATGCAAACATTTTGTTATTGTCTGCAGTGGTCTAGGAAAATCAGTATCCCACTTTTTCCATGACGCCAGTTTGCATGTTCATTACATGATCATTTTCCTTACAGGTGCTGATGCAGAGCATTTCTTTACCTTCTGGATCATGACAATTAGAATTCCATTTGTCGCTGATATTAACGCTAGTTTCTATCTGCCTTTTCAACAAACTACTCATGCACATGGGCACATGTCGATGTGCACACACACATATACCCATATATATCTGACAGAAAACGCACCAACCATGACACTGAAATAAACCGACCAATATCAAAACTTATGACACTGTTTATGTTCCTTTGTATATGTGTATGACATTATTCAGTGTAAATCTCTCTCTCTCTCTCTCTCTCACTCACACACACACACACACACACACACACACACACACACACAACACACACACACCACACACACGTTTCATTAAGCTGGAAGAGACAGTCATAACCATGTAAAAATTCAAGGAAGAGATCACTGAAAACACTACATATTAAGGCATGACAGCAATGTTAATCACATGTTCCACAGATCACTGATGCTGGCAGTGAACCAGTGTGTGCTATGTTTCATTTGAACACAAAGCAAGACAGCTGTCGCGATAAAGAAACTAATCACAACTCTGATCCTTCACTGGAACTTCATGGTAAATCCCCATTACCACCTCCCTTCTTGACGATACTCCATTGTCAACAGCAACGTGCATGATGCAGGCATAATGGTCATAGTTACTTAAAAGCGTGCCAGTGTTAAGTTTTCAATAATGAGCAAATGATCAAGACTCTCAGACAGCAAATAACAGAAGCAAAGAAGACACTTTGCCCCTTCTTCCCCTCCTCCTCCCCCTCCATGCTAAAAAAAAGCTAACAAGCGGAAGGTTGAAAACAAACAAACAAAACCAACATTTCACAAACTGGTAACTTACACCTCTCACCATTCAATCTTTTGTGGACACACACACACACACAACACACACACATAAACACACACACAATCATTTTCTCTCTCTTCTCTCTCTTCCTTCAAGCTACACACCACTGGCTCAGCAATTCTTTTCGACAAAAAATGTACATAAACAAAGATTAAAAAAGACAAAAAAAGACCCTGAAACAGCTGAGAAGCTTGTCATCCAAAATGTTGAAACTTGAGGTGGAGAACATAGAATTTGGGGATGGAGAATGTTGGAGTCAGTAGAAGCAAAAAGAAAAATATAAAGAAATGACCAACAAAAAAATTGGAGAGAAAAAATCAAAATAGAAAAGCATAAAAAAACGACCACAAAGCTTTATGGAAGGAAGGTAAAAGAAGTTGTAGTTGACGTAAACCTGAACGAACTGTGTTCTTTGCCACCAAGACTTTTTTCCCTATCTAAACACAGACAAAACAAACAAAAACGGAAGTGTATAGACAAACATGCTTATTGTTGATCTTACCATACGAGCCAATCAAACCCCAACAGAGAAAATTTCATGCTTTCTCATGTGTTTCCTTCCTTAACCAAAAAAATATGTCTTTCACCATTAGACTTGACTATGTTGCTACTGCACCACACGTCAACAAACGGATTCTTAATGAGGTTAGGTCCAGACCAACCTGAACACTGTCATTGTGAAGTCACTGTCACCAGTATCAGCCATCGCTTGACAGAAGAGGGTTTTTTTCTCTTTTCTTTTTTCTTCCTAAATTCAGTCTACCCATGACAGTATTTTAGGGGGCCATATTACCTCAGCCACAACTTTTCCGGGAGCACCATACTCTCATCTTTAAAATCATGAACAGACCAAAGGCTATGATCTTGACTATGAAAGCAATTCCACTCACCATCCATACAAAATGAATGATTCACAGACATCTCTACTGCTAAGGAATCACCTGACCACACAACATCCTCAACCAAAAAAAGAAGAAGCGTTTTTTATCTATCCAACCACCCGGCAACATAACAGCTAGGCATACATGCTTCCCCATGCATCCTCAAGACAATCGCCCCCACTATCAAGCATCCCCAAGACATCGCCCCCACTATCAAGCATCCCCAAGACATCGCCCCCACTATCAAGCATGAAGCAGACTGACGGGAGTCAATTCACAGGAATAGATCCACGGACCTCCACTACACACAGTTTGCTTCACAAGCCAATCACCTCCACATGCTCACAAAGTATAGGGGCTGCCTTTTGCGACACAAGCAAGGGAACAACATATCACTACACTGGCTGGGAAGATGCCATACAGGAGCCACTGGAAGGGGGAATCACTGACCGTAACACTTTAGAGGAAACGGACCATCAACATTTACTACATCTGTTTAAAAAATAAAAAGAAAGCTTGTACTCACTGGAGAAATCTGTGGCCAGCATCGTGGTCAGTATGGCACCCTGAAACATCCACAGAGAAACATTACCACACTGCAGAATACATGTCAAGTTTTCCCAACATGCCAATTTTAAGACAATGTTGTAAAGTTCATCTAAGGCTGCATGACACTCACACAACAGGATTTAACAAATACATATGCTGTTCTAAGACCCATATACCACGAAGTGCTTCTTCCCACCAACGACACATATATTATTCACAAAGCCCTTTTAAAGTAATATTTTTTAAGAGACAAAAAATATATATAAAAAATCAGAGTTAAAAAGCCACTCAGAACGTTGCAAAGTCGTCACAGTAGGGACCGAAACCCAGTTTAAAATAAGAATTATAAACTGGAAAAATTAATTTTAAAACCTACAAGCTTGTTATCAAGTCAAATAAACTGGACAAAAGAAAAACACAAAACACACAACGGATTAACAATATTTCATATTTCAGACTTGCGACCTCTTCTGGCCTTTAAACAATAAATAATATACTATAAAATTTTAATAATTATGTTTTTTAGAGGAAAGAGAAAGAGAGTAAAGATAAGAGAGAGAGAGAGAGAGAAGAAGAGAGAGAGAAAAGAAATGAAGAGAGAGGAGAGGATACAATACATATCGTGAAAACAGTGTGTGTGTGCTGTGTGTGTGTGTGTGTGGTGTGTGTGTGTTGGTGCGCGTGTGTTAAGGGTTTGTGCGCGTGTGTGCGTGATGTGACTAGGTGGTAGAGCACCTGTGTATCCATCAATGCTGCCTACTTTAAAATTAGTGCAAGTGGAAGAATCTCCAAAGGGCCAAATGAAAAAGAAAGGATCCTCAATCACCATTTTTCTGACCTCCCTCACAATGAAATCCTATGTCCACACCAGTCCAACATCTGCAGTTTAACTGCCACCACCCAGGACCAAATTCACTGTCCAGTCCCATAATCACAGATATTTTGTTGCATAGCACAGTCCGTCCACACAACAGTCCGACTTATGGCCTGGTTAGTTCCGCTGGTACAGCTCCAAGCTTGCGTTCAGATTCAGGCAGACAACCCATTAAAAACAAACAAACAAGCAATGTTTGCAGCACCTGTGGTGGTGTCAGTGCAGTGTTAGAAAGGTCCCTCCCCCCCCCCCCCCCCCATCAGCCATATGACTGAGGTGGATGTGGACCTCTACATAGACAGTGCAACCTAATCAGTACCATTGTTGCCGCTGATTGACAACAGCTGTTTGGCATCTGCCACTTTGCCTCAACCAACTTGCACAATCTGACCTCCATTAATAACACACACACACACATACACACACAACACACACACATACATGCACAAAACACACACACACACACACACACACACACACACACACCACACGCACACACACACACACACACACACACGACATGCACGCACACACACACACACACAGAACACATGCCCACAGACTCTCACACCAAAACAACTATCACACAGCGATAAAAGTGGTGTGACTGTGTGACTATTGAACCCTCATCGATAACATCTTCCTCTCTCTTAGACGCTTCGTGTCACAGCATCAGGGAGAAAGGGACAATCCATTACTTCAGCTACTCTGAAAAAAGGTTATGCCAGAACACCAAACCAATACCTGCCTGTGCCTCTGAACAGACACAGAGAGAGAGAGAGAGAGAGAGAGAGAGAGAGAGAGAGAGTGTGTGTGTGTGTGTGTGTGTGTGTGTGTGTGTGTGTGTGTGTGTGTGGGGTGCGTGCGTGCGTGCGTGCGTGCGTGCGTGCGTGCATGCGTTCGTGCGTGCGTGCGTGTGTGTGCGTGCGCATGTGCGTGCATGCATGCATGTGATTATAGGCATGTAAGCATGTGCACAGCATGAGCATGTGTGTGTAAGCACATAAAACCGAATGACGATTCAATATACACACATGTGCTTGCATATATACACACACATGATCAACAACAGTGTGATGAAGTTGTTTTTATGCGTTCTTTCCCTTTTCTCATCACGAAAATCACTACGGATTGGACTTTGGGGAATTCGCTCAATCACCTCCCATTACAGTCATCAAAAAAAGGGCTTGAGAAGGCTGCCTTTAAATCACGAATGTTAAACACTTCTTTCTAAATGCCTTCAGTTTTAATAACGGTGTGCTGTCAAAAAGCAAAAGAAACTAAAATGTGAAAAGAATCCGTTTCCACTCATAGTGTCAATCCCTGGACAATACTGTGATTGAGCTCACACTGCGGTTTCATCAACTCTGGAACATGATTCAGTCTTCTGCTTCCAAATCCATACAATCTAACAGAAATATTACAGCAGAAATGGGCAATCACCCCCGCTGAAATGATGATCTTGAACATCTTGCTGGGTTTGACATGGTCATTGTATCTTTGAAAGACTGGTCTAATCAGGTAGGGGAGGAAATGGAAGGAATTGAGAGAGAGAGAGAGAGAGAGAGAGAGAGAGAGAGAGAGAGAGAGAGAGAGAGAGCAGACAGACAGACAGACAGACAGACAGAGACAGAGAGAAAGAGACAGAGACACAGAAAGAGAGACAGAAAGCCAGCCAACCAGACTGACAAAGAAACAGAGAGAAAAGGGAAGGGGGGGGGGGGGGGGGGGGGGGGGGTGCATGAAGAGAAGAGAGAAAACTAAACAAGATCGAAAAAGTTCTTATGGTTGAACAGTTTTCTTTACCTGGTTTGACAACACACAGTCTGCCTGGTAACTGGTTCTTATGGTTGAACAGTTTTCTTTACCTGGTTTGACAACAGTTAAGTCCCAACTGACATCCCTACAACCAGTATCATCTGTCCAGTAGTTATACTCTGGCATTCACTTATGATGGAACCAGCTGTCACCACAGAGCCTAAGCATCAAACCACACAAAGATTCACAAGGTCAGTTGTCACACAGCCTAGGCATCAATCCACACAACTGACAGATTCACAAGGTCAGTTGTCACAGCCTAGGGGTGGGCATCAAACCATACAACTTACAGATTTACAAGGTCAGTTGTCACACACCCAGGCATCAAACCATACAACTTACAGATTTACAAGGTCAGTTGTCACACATCCCAGGCATCAAACCATACAACTTACAGATTTACAAGGTCAGTTGTCACACAGCCCAGGCATCAATCCATACAACTTACAGATTTACAAGTCAGTTGTCACACAGCCCAGGCATCAATCCATATAACTTAAAGATTCACAAGGTCAGCTGTCACACAGGCTAGGCATCAGACCACAACTTAAAGATTCACAAGGTCAGACATCAGACCACAACTTAGAGATTCACAAGGTCAGACATCAGACCACAACTTAGAGATTCACAAGGTCAGACATCAAGACACAAACTTAGAGATTCACAAGGTCAGTTGTCACACAGGCTAGACATCAGACCACACCAACAAGATTCACACGGTCAGTACAAGTCTCCCTGAAACAGGTTCAGCTCAAGCTGGGATCAAGCACCACATTGTTATGTGCCCCTTCTTCACAGATCAGGTTACAATTACATTTCAACAGGCAGCAAAATTCAACAGGCAGCAAAATGAAAAGAGAGTAACTACAGTCACCATACCTCATCCAGATTGGCTATCTTTTCAATAATGACCTCCTGCCTCACTTCTATTCATTAGTATGTTTGCATGTTTACAAGCTGTGAATGTGAACTTGTGTACTTCTTACCCGGCTTTATCTCATATTTCATACTCCTGGTATGCTCTCAAAATATCTCTGACATGATAGGATTGCACCTTGTAGTGTATGAGGACACTTTAACATGCAAGCACATTCAATATGCATGCATGTGTGAGAGACACACACACACACACACACACACACACACACACACACACACACACACACACACACACACAGCCACAAAGAAAAAGAGAGAGGAACGGAGGGAGAGACAGACAGACAGACAGACAGAGACAGACACAAACAGGAGTTATGGGGGAGGGGCAGGCAGGTTCATCGACCAGCAGAGTGCATGCACAATGTGTGTGACTGTGTGTGTGTGTGTGTGTGTGTGTGTGTGTGTGTGTGTGTGTGTGTTGTGTGCAAGTGATCAAACACAGCTGAAGCACATTCATCAAGCAGACTCAAGAGGGTTGGGGAGGGCACCACAGGGCCACTGAGGTGGGAGAAAACCTCCCCCACTGACCTACCTGGCTGCGCACCTGGGGTGGGGTCTGGCATCGAGGCAGGTGGAAGAGCTGAGCACTGGTCATGCCCAGGTCAACGTCCTCCACCCTCACTTCAATCTCCGTCATCTTTCACCTCACACTAACCCACACCTTCCCCCTTCCACCCAACACCTTCCCCCTTCCACCCCGCTTTAAACAGTCAGTCACGGGAGCACTTGCTTCCCTCTTTCACGCAGCCCCAGTGCAAGTTTCTGGGTCACTGATGTCAAAGATGTTGGCGAGGGCCACCGTCTTCACTCACACTCCCTGCTGCCTGTGACAGCACTACATTCTCCAGCACAAGATGAACAGAGGGGACAGTGTGTGTCACAACCCACTACATAATGCTGGGTCAAGAACAGCTGCAATCACTGGCCACTCACACTAACACACTGGGGTGCAACAAAGTGTTTCTCCACCTCAGACCTACTTTGTTTACAACAACACCCCCCCTCCACATGTGTGAGAAGAAGCACAGAGCGAAAGATGAGGTACACCACTCACTGATCGGATGAGCGTCATTACAATGCTGCAGTATGATGTGTTGCTGTACTGTTCTGACTGCTCAATGGACTTCAAGACTTCTGAGTTCTGAATACAGCACAGCACAATTGACAGCAACCTCACAGAAACGATGTAAACTTGGCAGTTAATTTGAACCTGGCAGCAATTTTGAAAATTACAGATTCATTAGAACACTGATAAAACACAAACCTTTCTTGTACACTTATCATAAATGTCACACAGCATTGTTATACACGCTGACAGGGTAAGCCATTTGTGCAGCAATTAAGTAACAATTTTTCTGTGTCTCATGTTATGAAATCCATTTGGCCAAATGGACCCAGATTTCTATGAAACAAAAAGCAAGAAAAGGAACAGAATAAAAACAGAAAAAAATTGAGATCTGGTCTGCCAGGATTTGAACAGAACCAAAGAAAACACGGAGTACACTGTCGAATGAATGAAGCACACTCTAACTGTCCCAAACATTCACTGAAAATGCAAGCCTCGCCGCTAAATATTTCTGCTACAAATGTCAGGCAAATGCAGAAAAAGTGTAAAAAAAAGAAAAGAAAAAAAAGAGAGAACTCTGTAAAGAAAAGAAGACAGTCTGTGCCAAGGAATGTGAAGAGGGTGCCTGTGTTTACAGCGTGTGTGGCCTATGAGTATGAGAGAAGCCATAAAACAACCTCTAACACCACGACATTTTTCACTGCTTATCTCCAGCGGAGGAGAATGGGGGAGGGGGGGGGGGGTGCACACAATTCACTAAGAATCCAATCTGTGCGCACACACTGGTTCTTGTACAGTTGCACCAACTTCATAAACTGATGTCAGCAACCTATTTGATTCCCATGTTTGTGTTCGCCTTGAGCACCAAAACTGTTACCACCACCACAGACACATCAACAATGCTTTCCTCTGTAGGAAAGGGGAAGAAGAAAAAAAAAACACGCAAAAAAAAAAAAAAAACCCAGCCGATGCTATTGCTCCCCCTAGAGTTTAAAATAACTTCTCCGCCTGAGAAACGGTGACGAACATCAATGGCAGCTGCCGTTCTCGCTGTGCTCCTGTCCGCCTTCTCTGGCACACGCCTCAATAAAGGGACTAATGTCTGGCAGTGGTTTTACAACCCCCCTGCGACTGCTGCGTGACTACATGCGTGGTCTGGTGCGGAATCTCCTGACTGTCACCAGCTGCCGGCTGATAACCTCTGAAGAC
The DNA here is from genome assembly GCA_018398815.1 of Conus ventricosus. NCBI lineage: Eukaryota > Metazoa > Mollusca > Gastropoda > Neogastropoda > Conidae > Conus > Conus ventricosus. The sequence continues at coordinate 177,843,732 of CM031595.1, forward strand.
AAACGGATATTGACCGCTCCGCCTGGGGACATGACAGCCCCCCCCCCCCCCCCCACACCCCCCTGGCTGCACCGATAGGGCGCCCTCCTCCCCAGCTGGCATGGCCAGAACAGAACGATGATAAACATTCTGAGGAAAGGAAGGAATTGGACACTGAAGGAGGAGGCAGTGGGAAAGGGGGGTGGGGGTGGGGTGGGGGGTTATTCCAACCGCTGATTTTTCCATCACCGTACTTATGTCTGCTGTCGAAGTATTTTGTCCCCATCTCTCCCAGTAAGACCACGAGGGGAGCTGGGCAGGAAGGGAGTGAGGAGGGGGGGGGGGGGGGGGATGGGGGGAGTGGGTGAAGGGGTGGGGGGATGGGGTGGGGTGGGGGGGGGGGGGCGGGTGGAGGGGGCTAGAGGGTCTAGCCGGACGAGTCGGCGAGCAGAAAAGAAACCCGTCATTTCAAAGTTAACATTTCTAAAAACTTTGTTGCAGACGAACTGGTCTTGTGCGTGACTCGCTCGAAATGGGGTCAGAATGAGACAGTAAACGCGTCAGACGAACCTTCAAAGATATCGAGTGGGTAGGGCTAGTTTCTCTCTCTCTCTCTCTCTCTCTCTCTCTCTCTCTTCCAGTGCACTGTTTTAATCCAAGGACACACAAATACTGATAATGCTGGCTATTTTCGTCTTTCTCTCCCCCCCCCCCCCCCCCCCCCCCCCCCGGTTCGTCGCTCCTAAAAAAAAAAATTATAAAATAAAAAAGACCCAAACCGAGGCAAGGTGATCCCACGCTTATCTGTACACAGATGACGGAGAGAGACAAGAGACAGAGAACGGAGGATGGATCGAGGACAGACGGCAATGATGCGGTTGTCTCGGCACAACCAGGGGGGAGAACGGGAAGGCTGTGGGGTGGTAGGGAGGGGTGGGGTGGGGACCATGGGGAGAGGGTCCTCGCTGTCTGACGTCTGCAGTGACGGCAATCCAATCCATATCGGGAACCTATCGGATAATCAGCGGCATTGTCCGGTGACGACTGTGTACGACCACCAACCCGTCACAGCCGGTCCACCGCGGAGCGCGTTTGCTGTCTTAGGTGCAAGTTGGTGGTCGTTTCCATGACAGCGCCTCGTGGCCACCACCTCAATCAAGCCCTGTGACGACACGCTTGTCGCACCAGTTGCTCGCTGCCAAGGGTCATCAAGAACACGGACAACGGACACAGGCTGCCAAGCTGGCACCGTCACCGGACACCGGTTCTCTCTCTCTGTTGCCCTGCTATGCTGGTCTGTATTGCCTCCAGTCAGTCGTTTAGAACCCATGATTGATTTCCAGAACTTTTCTTCCCCCCCCCCCCCCTCCCCCTACCACCACCACCATCAATAAGGAAGGTGTGTGTGTGTGGGGGGGGGGGGGGGGGCGGGGATGGTGCATGTCCCGTCACTATCCCCTCCCCCCTTTTCCCTCAAGAGACAGGGTGGAGGCGTGGGGGGAGGGGGTTGGAGCGTGGATACGTTCGTGGACACGGCTGTACTGGCGATCCAGCCCGTGTGCCGATTCCAAATTACCGGGCAGCAAAGTCTAGTCGGCAGGTCAATACCCCCCACCCTTCCCGCTCTCTCTCTCTCTCTCTCTCTCTCTCTCTCTCTTTCTCTCTCTCACACACACACACACACACACACAGAGTTCAATCTCCCATCAGAAGTGATTGCCGTGTTCTTTTCACAACTGAGTGAAAGTCTGATTGTGTGGCAACGTTGACAGAAACATCGTACTTCCGACTGTCTTCGCTTCTTTTCCAACTCTTCTGGGTTCACTTTTCATACCCGAATCATTGCATACAAGAGGTACCGACATTTCTAGGATTCTCCCTGGAAGATCGACGGAGCAATCCATCAAACACATCCATAGTTGTTGTTTAAAACACGCTGTCCACAATCCACTCCCAGTTCATTCAGACAACGCGATACCTACCGCATACGCAAGGACAGACACACACACACACACACTGAGACACACGCATATATTTCACACACGCGCGCATGCACACGCGCACACACACACAAAGTGGGGCTGGAGAGGCGGGGCGGGGGCCTTGACTAAGGAGGGAGGGAAACCGTTATTCTCCCACGGGCAACTTTCAAAAAGTAAATATCATAATTGACTGGTGACATGCGAGTTTCAATGAGCAGGTCCATCGCTAGATCTAAGGATTGTGTTGCATTTGAGGCTGTGTGTGAGGAGTCTCTACAAGTCATGTTGTGAAGGCGCAGTCATCACTCACAATGGTGGAGACTGTTCAGATAAGCTCTTCTTCTTGTAGGCCGCCTGACGAAAGGCCTAGGGGTATGTTCACACCAAGTGCAACGGACAAAGAAGACTGTCGTGCAAGAAAACAAACAAACAAAACAAAAAACAACAACAACAAAAACAAAACAAAACAAAACTGCACAGCTAATCGCTCTTCATTCTCACTGACGAAACAGAAAACTTGCATACAGACGTGGACAGACAAGAACAGATTTTTTTTTCTTCTCATTTTTCTGCACGTTAATTCATGCCCGTGTGTTCGAGTGACCGACCTTTTCCAGCGATTCAATATTTTGATCACAGAGTGTCTTTCCTTTTTTTTTTTTTTTTTTTTTTTTTGCTGTCCCAACCTCTGCGCTACCTCAGAGGCAGTGCACCCACGCCGCTCATTCCGACACCCCGTCCACAGCCATAGCCCGGCTGGCCCCGCCGCAGCCCCGGCACCAGCAATCCACAGGGAGCAGTCAATGTCAAGTCGTCATGAGGCAACCCACCGGAGGAGACACTGCACTGCTGCCGAGTCACTTCGGTGGTGTTCAGTGGCGCCTGTTCTGATCTAACATACGCAGGACACCACCTACTAAGCCCCCAACTGACGACAATAATTGCTTAGTCGCGGAGCCGGCGTGAGTGAGCTCTCCCTCCGGAGGGCGCCACCACGTCCGTCCAACGACAGCCCCCATGGACTCGCCGATACCGGTGACCCCGACGGAAGCAAACCAAGGCCACAGACGCGGAGAAGACATCGAAACTGAGGTCACCATGAGAGCAGGGCATGAAGGGCCACAGAATTTGAGACTTTTTTTTTTTTTTTTAATGCTGATCAATGGGAATGAGGATGATTAAGATGATGCTACGGATTTCCATTTCGGTCTGAGACTACATGACAGGGCTGTACTCTACGCTTCCTTTCATAATATATCCTGGCGTCAACCAGGCCCGAGAGATACAGGCACCTGCAGTGTTGGTCATGAAATTTGAGCAACACTCTCAGAAACGCATCCATTAAGTGGATGAAACTCGACTGTGTGGTCCCAGTCTTCCCAACTTGAGTCCGCAGCAAACTCAACTCTGGGTAGGAGCCGGTCGGGGCAGAAAAAAACCACATGACTCTGATGGGATTCGAACCCACGATCTCCCAGCCGGGAGTCCGCGACGCTAACCACTTCGCCACGGCGGCTGGTCACAGAACTGGCGGTTGCCGCCGCTTGGCAAAATCAGCAGCAGTACATGGAATATACTGCCGTGAAAGCTGGTCGAGATGGTAAACTGATTTGTCAAGTTATTAACTGAAACGATGATCTCTCAATGGGGACATCCGCAAATAGAGTCGACGGCAATCGATTATCCCCCACCCACCTTATTTTGTTGACCCTTTTCCCCAAAGAACAACCGACCACTTTTCTTGTGTGTGTGCGTGCGTGTGTTTGTGTGGTAATATTTTGGTGGCAGTTGTAATTGTTTGGGGCGATTAACCGTGTTCTTTCTATTGTTAAAGACATGAAATACTTCGAGCTCGATAGGAGAGGGAGAGTGTTGGAGGAGAGGGGTGGGGGCGTGGGAGGGGGTATTACAACAATTACGCCCCGGAGTCGTCCGTGTTTGAAGTATGAAGGCAATCACAGCCACGGACAGACTGAAAAACGTGCAAGTCCATGTCTGTGTCCGTCCGTGTTGGTATAAACGTAACTTAAAATGCATGTTCACGTGTCTAGCTGACGACAGAAGCTACGCTAGGGTAACAACACCCTTCATCAACTGTCACTTTGTTTCATCTTGTTTAGAGCCAACGTTACTCACGGCCTACAGCACAGGGTCATATCAACGCTGTTGGTACAAGGTCAAAATGGATTCCATGTATGTACACCACACACACACATATATATATAAAATATATAAAATCTTCCAAAACCAAAATCTAAAAATCACTATAGAAGCAAATAAAAAGATAGTTTAACTACCTAGATATAACGTTTGACCTCAACCAGCACATATATAAACCATACAAAAACCAAATGATACACCTGTCTATGTAAATATCAAAAGTAACCATCCACCTTCCATACTAAAAACATACCCAGAGGCATAAATAAAAGATTATCCAACCTGTCATGCAACGAAACAGCATTCAATAACGCTGCAGCTGAATACCAAGAAGCGTTACACAAAAGTGGCTACAACTACAAACTACAATATGACCCAGATAATGACATGAGCAGACACAAGAAGAACAGGAAAAGAAAGATCATATGGTACAACCCCCCATATGACGGACGAGTGAAAACAAATATAGGGAAAGAATTCTTTAGAATCCTAACATCATCATTCCCAAAAGAGCACAAATTATCCAAGATATTCAACAAAAACAGCATCAAAATTATCATACTCATGTATGCCCAACCTTAAAACATCATTGATTCAACCAACAAAATGAAAAGCAGCACAGAGAAAAACGAGGGAGATGAAAGAAAATCCTGCAACTGTATCAAGAACAGAACAGTGCCCTCTGAGCAACAAATGCCTCTACAACAGCATTGTGTACCAAGCCACTGTAACATCAGAGAACGCAGAAGAAACATATATAGGTATCACTGAAAACCAATTTAAAACTAGATATGCAAACCACAAACAGTCATTTAACAAAGAAAGATACAAAAACAAACAGAATTGAGTAAATACATCTGGAAGCTCAAAGAGAAAAAGATAGACTACAATATATCCTGGAAAATCATAGAAAGAGCAGCACCATACAACAACATTTCAAAAAGATGTAACCTATGCTCAACAGAAAAGTACATAATACTATGCAAACCACAACTGGCAACTTTAAATACTAGGATAGAAATGGTTAACAACTGCAGGCACAAGTGGAAATTCCTATCAGTGAACAAGAACCAGAAAACACACGAAAAACACAGACAGCACGTGATGACAGACAACACAAGCAGTTTATAAAACACCGGCAGCACAGACCCACCACATCCTGATGATTGCATTGCATGAAACAGCGCTGTAGATAGTTTTAGACCTTATCTTTTAACAATATATATATAATATATATATATATATATATATATATATATATATACATATATATATATGTATATATATATATATATATATATATATATATATGTCTGTGTGTGTGTGTGTGTGTGTGTGTGTGTGTGTGTGTGTGTGTGTATGTGTGTGTGCGTGTGTGTGTGCGCGTGTCAAGGGAGGAGGGGGGGGGGGGGGTCTATAAACCGTTCATTCCCAGCACGTCAAAATACCTTACCGACACAATGGTCCACAAAATCTTAAATGAAAAAATATTCATCCTCCTCTTTTAGAAACTCCCAAATAGATTAAGTGGATTTTCTATTTTTGTGTTATACTTATAGTTGCAGACAAGTTAATTCTTTTGACTCGTGTTAACCTTTTTTTCCCGGCCCCGATTTTTTTTCCCTCTAATACCACGTAATGTGGAAAGACGTAAAACAAAACAACTGGCTCTCAGCTCTGTCTATTTTCGCTGAAGAATACCCGATGTTATATCCGCCTGCCCTCTGGTCTAAAGTAGCAAACGTCACTCATAAATCTGCAATTCCATAAGCGCCATTTTTCAGCTGATGATATTATATCGCAAAATTCGCTTGCAAAAATTAACAGGCAGCAATCCATTGGCGCGATGTTATGCCGCAGTAGTCACGTTTTTGGAGCTTCTTTTTCTCCTCTCTGTCCTTTTTTTTTTTTTTTTTTTTTTCTTTTCTCTTTCTTTTCCTTTTCTTTTTTTTTCTTTTTTGGTTGTTGTTGGATATTCAAGGTACGCAATTTTAGTAGAAAATCATGGAATTCTACTCGCTGTTTAAATTTTTTTTTTTAAACGAAAAAAAAAACAAAACAAAAAACTAAAAGTGCAACAAAAGGCAAAAAAGCAAGCGAAAACAAAGAAACAAACAAACTCAGAAGGCATCCGGGAACCTCCTACAACTGGTGAAAGAGCTTGTTCTCGATGAGAGGTGTTTGAAAAGAAACGTAAAACAAGCACGTCAATTCAGTGTCTCGTTTGACGGAATAGTAAACGCAGAGGAAACGGCTGTGAATTAAATCAGGCCTAATTAATGCTGGCCTCAGGGTGCTGGTTTGCATCCTCATTCGACATCGAACAGTTCTTATCCAGCTCCTCCTCCTCACACACACACACACTTCCCTTCTCTTCCATCCCCACGTCTTCCCGCCCCTTTCCCCAAAGTCTCGAAGTTCGCCGATTTTGCTTTCTGATCTGTCGTTTGTTGACTTCCTTGACTCTGGCCTGGAACACTGTAGGCCGGAAGCCCCCAAATCGATGTAGGTACGCCCTAGGTCTGTGCGTTGTTTACGGTATAGATCTAGACTGCATCACATGGGACTGGTTCATGAACGTGACAGTCTCTCTCTCTCTCTCTCTCTCTCTCTCTCTATTCGCCCTGGCATCATGGCTGCATCCTGAGATCCCATTGCCACTTCGGTCAGCCTGCAATTGTTCCAGTCTATGACCTTTATAACGAAGACTTCCTAACAGTGACTTCTGATCTAATCACGCGATTTACAATCGGACAGCCATGAATACAGTCGTGTAGCGTTTCATTCTTTTCATTCATTCTCTCTCTCTCTATCTCTCTCTCTCTCTCTCTCTCTCTTAATCCTATACAGCGTTCCCCGTTAGGATTAGGCCTACACTGCAAAGAGACTACGTCGAACCCGTTTTAACGAAATTAGTTTTTCTCTCCTTTTCTCTTAGATCTTTGGTTAAAGTTTCCATTCAGTTTAGTTTATATCAGGTTCTGTTATTCTTTTCACCAGGATCGCACAACCTTGTGCGGATATTAGAACTGCTGGCTCAAATCTCACATTCTGATTCAGATTCCGGGGTGATGGTGTATTCAACAGTGATTACCTCCTGTTTAATAAGAGAATGAAATCAGCACGAGAAAACAAAACAACAACCACACTCTGTTAGACTGACAAAAATCGGTCACTGTTAGTTAGCTTCATGGACGGACTAACAGCTGAAATCTCCGCAACGGAAGATCTTTAATTTGCCTAGGGCTCAAACAAACTCTCACCATCTAAGATGGAACAACTTCGAAACACGTGCGTTTGTATTCACTCGGTTAGGCCTAACACACACGCGCGCGCCGAGTCGAATAAAACCGGGTATTTAAATTTAAGGCAGGATGGAGAAAAGAGAGACAGGGAAGGACGTTGGACCACCCCTTGAACTTCAAATCCTAAAATGTTGCATAGGCCTATTTTGTTTCTTTTTCTTTTTCCCAAAAATGGCCAACGAAGACATAAAAAGTACAACTCCGCAACTCATCCCTGATTTCGCACGTGAAAAAAAAATCTCTTTCTCACACTGAAAAAAACCAAAACATTTTTAAAATTATGGACTACTGACCCTTTAAAAACTGAGCAACGTAGATTTATCTTTTTTAAACAGCCCATGGCTTTTCCCACCATTTTTTCCACCAAGGATGGAACAACTTCAAATCGCTTTTTTGTTAAACTATGGCCCCATTAAAAACCGGGCCCTTTCTTTTGTGGATTGGGGAAAAAAAAGCGACAGAGAGTTTATGAAGGAACACGCTTCCCTGAAACTCCATTGATTTAAAAAAAAAAATTTTTGCAACTTTTTTTGTTGTTGTTCCTTGCTATGTTCTAGGGTTAAAAAAATAACGCCCTGAAAATTACATTTTGATCTAAGCAAAGGTCTACAGCTAGGCTAAAAATAGGCTTTCCCAAACGGCTTTAGATGCCCCCCGAAGCATTCTACCTTACTCTCTCTCTCCCCCTCTTTCATATACAAGCATGATGATAATGTTTTACCTGGTCTTCGTTCCCTAAAACCCTGCCGTGCCCCTTTCCCCCGGCTATTTTCGGGAAAAAAAAACGTGCAAAATTGGAAGGGACGCATTCTCACAATTAACTAAAAGGAAGGTTGTTGCAAAGCGAGACGACTGCAGGCGGAAATCTAAACAAATCTTAAATAAATGTTAGCGAACCGCCCAGAGAACGTGGACAAACGAGTCACAAGCCCAAAACACAACGCGTGTTTCGACCTCTTAGGTCTTCGTCGGGTGATATATAAACGAATAAAAAAAACGAAAATTCACTTAGCTTTGAACGACCTGTCAGAGATGATGATGGATGGCACCCCAGGCGCCTTTGGGTCAGGGGTTCCACACAACTAAACCTGAAATCTTAGTTAGATAGTATAAGTAGGATTAGGTCGACACCCCATCCCACTCCTTCCTTAGCACTTTTGTGATTTAATTTATTTTTGGGCAGGGTTCACTCTCAGAGAGAATTTGGATCAGCTAGTCTGGAGCCTGTCTCCGGATGAAGAGTGAAAAGTAGTAGCCTGCTGATAAAACCCACATAGAGTAGGTATCTCTCGTGTCATTTAAATGCATTAGTTGCCCTTGTTTTTTTCACTATCTTAGGTCTCTATCTTTCTATCCTGGCCTTTCTAATCAGCACAACCTCCATAGTACGGCATAATAATCAGCTTGTTGATTGGGGCCGTCAATTGGATGATGACGATGATGACGTGTTTTTTGCTGATGGTCATATGTGAGGGTTTTTGTTTTTTGTTTTGTTTTGTTTTGTTTCTATGTTTAACGTTGCAATGTTAATTCAGTAACTATTCAACAGAAATGATGCATTTCACATATATATAAACACCAAAAAATTGAGCTTCCCGCCTGGATGGGTACACAAGAACAAAATTGTTCGCTCATGCTCCCTTAAATGACTCAAACAGTGTAATTCAGCAGAAAACACTTTCATGTTGCATAAGCCGAATGCGTCACTGTTTCCTTCTACGGCTCGTAATCCGTTAACGTAATTTCGCTTGTTACCGAAACCCCCCCCCCCCCCCCCCCCCCCCCCCCCCCCTCCCCTCCCCTTCCGAAAAGCGAGAGAACGTTCGTGTTGGAAACGCGTCACTTTCGTTACGTAAACGCTGTGCCGACCGCCCATGTGGCCGGACGTTGTTCGTAGTCACGGAGCTATAAATAAACTAAGTCTGTGGTTCGTAGTCCACATGCGTGTGTGCGTGTGCGTGAATTAGGCCTATCGCGCAAGCAAAGAAACGACAATCGACTATGTCTATCCCAACATCGACACACTGACGCAAGTCTCTGCTGTTGACGCCTGTAGACCCCCTATCTTGGGTTTGGTCAAGCTGTTGGGTGTCAGTCTCTCAGCACTACTGAACATCATGTTCACACTTCACGGGCACGCTGCTTGGCGCTGTACAAATCCGTTCATTTCAGTTTGTTAAATAAATGCGTCTTTTCTTTTTAACAGTGTGTATGCGTGCGTGCGTGCGTGTGTGCATGCATGCGTGCGTGTGTGTGCGTGTGTGTATGTGTGTGAGACAGAGAGAGTGTGTGTGTATGTTTAGTGTTGAATGGTTTGATCCGGTGTGTGTGTTAAAATGACAGAAAAAGTGAGCAAGATGGTGTATGTGTGACAGCGAGTGATGGCAGTGTGTGTGTGTGTGTGTGTGTGTGTGTGTGTGTGTGTTGTGTGGAGAGAGAGAGAGGGGAGAGGAGAGAGAGAGAGAAGAGAGAGAGAGAGAGAGAGAGAGAGAGAGAGTGTGTGTATGTGTATCTCAGTGTTGAATGGTTTGATCCGGTGTTGTGTGTTAAAATGACAGGAAAAGTGAGCAAGATGGTGTATGTGTGACGGAGAGTGATGGCAGTGTGTGTGTGTGTGTGTGGTGTGTGTGTGTGTGTGTGTTGTGTGCGTGTGCGCATGTGTGTGTGTGTGTGTGTGTGTAAAACTTGAAACTTTTTTATTGTCACTAACACCATAAAGGATTTATGGACACAAGATGGCGATGATTAAACAACTCATCGTCCAAAGTTTTTACATTAAAAAGTCATTATGTAAAGCAGTCATATACATATTTCGCAATTTCAACCTGAAGGTCATCATTAGACATCAAAGTACTTATTTTCAATGAGGTAGCGTCGTATATATCCATTTTGTTGTGATACGTTTTTTTAAACGTATTCCTGATTTTATCGTAACGTTTACAAGAGTCTAAGGCTCTCTCTCTGTGTGTGTGTGTGTGTGTGTGTGTGTGTGTGTGTGTGTGTGTGTGTGTGTGTGTGTCTGTGTGGGTGTGTGTGTTCACTGCTTTACAGACTTTCCATGTGTTTCTGGTGTAGAAAAGTCAAGACTAAACAGCGATGTTCAGTGCAGCATGTAACTGCAGCAACCGATGGGAAAATGGAATCAGGGGTGAAAAAAGCTTTCCATTAGTCGGCTTTGCTGTCTGAGATTCTACGACAACTTCATGTAACAATAACATTTACATGCCAGCACAATGCATGCATGCACAGGTGTGTGTGTGTGTGTGTGTGTGTGTGTGTGTGTGTGTGTGTGTGTGTGTGTGTGTGTGTGTGTGTATGCGTGCATGCATGCGTGTGTGTGATATATGTGTACACCAAAAGATACCTAATATAGCTAAAAGGAATTGTTTGGTGAGTGTGGTTCAAAGTGTAAACACTGGAAAAACTATACTGGTTGTCACTTTACTGCCTGGCCGAGAGACAATTATGTGCCTTTTCCTTTCTTCAGTGTTCCCAAAGACCCCGTGAGGTGAAAGGAAGAGACTGAAGCTCTGTGCAATGAGGGTTTCCAACATCTGACCTGTTCATAATATGTTCCCACCACACTGAGGACAGCTGTTTTGACTGCACATCTCTCGTCTCAGGTGTTGCTAATGTCTGTCTGACAGTTGATACAGACGCCGGTTTGTGAATAAAACTTCGCTTTCCAAAGATTCCGAATCTCCTGGAGCACTTGTTTAAACAGTCTTGGGCAGGCTGGAGGTGGGGAATGCAGTTTTCTGGACAGCCGTATGCTTGTCATGGACCCTAACAACCTTGTCTTTTCCCTGATCAAAGCAAGCATAATGCAAAATAGGTATGCATCATGTCAGCTCAGTCAATAGGAAATCATGTCAAACTGATTTTTTCTTCTCTTCAAACATCGATGAGGACTCATGTTTATGACACTGCACTGGAAAATGCTCTGATAAGTCCTTTTTTTTTTTTTTGCTTTTACTTAGTCTGGTCATTTTCATACATCACATTCTTTTCATGAAACTGGAATTTCTTTCTTAATTCATCTGTTCTTACACTCTTACGCACACACACACACACACACACACACACACTTCTGTATAACCCTCCCCCAACCCCAACGCCCTCCCCATTGTTCTTCCTGAAACACATCATGATTATTGGGCATATGGTATGCTTATCGTATTGTGCTCATTCATTTTTCCTGCATGACTTCAAGAAACAAACACAGAAACACGAAAAACAATGACTGGGCGTAAATGTGTATGACTGAGGATAAGATTTTAATATTGTTTTTGTCATGGTTGCTGCCGTTAGACATTCCATTTTTCATGTTGAGCGTCTGAATTTGCATTGAAGTCTTATCTATATGCTCAATCAGATTTATCATTTCACACACACACACACACACATACACACACACACACACACACACACACACACACACACACACACACACATGTTCACACCAAGTGATACACATAAATATACTGGACTGATGGGAATGCATGTGCATATGCGCATGCACGCGCATACACACACACAAACACTCACTTCGTCTAATATCACTTAATGTGGAAAGACGTTAAATTGAAGACAACAACAACAACACACACACACACACACACACAGGCACATGGACGGACGGCCTCAGCGTCCTTTACTTTCAGCTTTCCGCATATTCATAATGCAAATCTAGATTATACATTTTTTTTCTTCTTTTTTTTACTTCTCGTTACCCTTTTTTGAAGTGTGTGGGTGGGTGGTCACATTTGCTTGCCTTCCAACCAGAAGATCTAAGGGTTGAAATGCTGTGTGTATTGTGATTTGCTTGTTCCTTTTGTTTGGCAGTTTAGAAACGAAACTGCTGTCCTCTCAAAATTTCGTGTTGGATACAGAACTGACGTACTTTGGCTGCCTGGGTGACACATTTCTTCCAAGAAGAATGCCCATGGAGAACAACAAAGCTGAATGACCTTCGCTTGACCTGTTTACAGCAGCTAGCAATAACACAATAGTGCTCATCCCTCTTTTCCCTGCCTTTCTTGCCTCCACAATCTCACATATTTTCAACTGAGGGCATGAAGGACAGTGAATGAAGAAAATAAATCTAACAGGCACTGACACAACACATTTTGGATTATTCCTGTATGTCTAAGTAACACAAGATTAGCATCTAAAAGCTAACGAGTCTCACACATGCGCACGCATGCATGCATGCACGCACGCACGCACGCATGCACGCACACGAGATAAGATAATGTTGCTTATAGCCCAGCCGACCGCAAAGGGCCACATCAGGGCTGACGCACGCACACACACACACACACTCACACACACACACATGCGTACAAGAAAACAAGCCCACATCATGTTTCCATGGAAACTGTAGAAGCACCTTCAGACATCCATTTCATCACCAACTATGACAACAGATACCAATTCTCTAGCAAGACAAGCCCCCTGCCATCACCCCCCCCCTCAACCGTACTTGTAGTAAAACAACACAAGGACAAAGTTTGCTGTCAGATTCAGTTTTTGGATTTGGCCTTCTTCAAACCATTCACACAAATCTGTCCCTGACAACGCTGAAACGTTCCACAATGATGTGATCCCAAAGACGTGGGAAAACACACTACACATAGCAAAACTCACATTGAATATGAATACAAACTGACAACCAGATGACAAACAGAATAACCAACATTTTCTATTCAAATAAAACAGGTGGCACACTCACATCATACACACACAAACACACACACACACACAAACATGGACTGTGCATAAAAAAAACACTACTCTTGCCCCCTCTCCCAAAGAAGAATATGCATATAAAGCATACAACCCTTGCTATAATAAGCTGGTGTCCTGAGCTGTAGCCCCGACAGGTTCAGTGTCTCTATTCTCAGGAGGTATATTTGTTCAATCATTTGCAATATATGACAGCTGTCTCTGCTACATCTTCACCCGTATCTTTTATCATATCCCACTCTTGGAAGAAATAAGTATGCAACAAAACTTTGACAGTGAATGTAAATATATCACATGTGTGCATGCACACACACACACACACACACACAAAATCCCTAGTTCAAAACACAGTCCTCCACAAGGCAGAAGGGTCAAAAGGTCAACACAAAGACATGAACGATAATGCCTTCTTCAATCTCCTTAAAAAGGGTAATACCAAAGATCATCTCAAAGACATCAATTTAATTGATAAGCATGCGTTTAAAGAGAAGGGGCACAAAAAGAAACTCTTCTCCAGTATGTGCCCAGTGTGTGTTTTGAAGTTCCTCCAAAGTGGAGGTTGTCAGGATAAACACGTGAGCCCTGTTTCGCTCTAGGAAGAACTCATCAACCTTGTAACGGGACTCTGGGTACCTGTACTAGCTGTGCCACTTCCACTGAAACGGAAACTCCTTGAAATCAGGCAAATCTGCCTGTCAATAAGGAAACTGTCAAAACAAAAACAAAAAAAAAGAAAGAAAAAAAAGCCAAAACATGCAAACAAACCAGAACACTGATGTACACTCACTGAAGGGAAAAGGAGGAATTCTGATGGACAAGAACTTGTCCAGAAATTAAAGGATGAGGATGTAAAAGACATAATCAATGGCAGTCACCAACGACTTATAAATGCCTGCAAGGATCAAAAACTTACTTTTAAGAAATCGCTGGTTGTAAACACTGTACTCCTCATACCTAAAGAACTCAAAAGTTCACATAAAAAATGCACAATTATAAAATGATTATAAAACCAGGCTCTCATGCCTTCTGTCTCAATAGAAAGAGTAGCGTAAATGTCAAAGGCCATCCCTGTAATAACATGAGTCTTGACATTTTAACCCTTTCCACCCTGAGCCAGCGACTAGCTGTGCAGCCTTCCCAGCCTGGCATGTTTCCATTGTTCAGTTGGTGCATCAGGTCTGCTTCATTTACACTCTGCATCAAGGAATAAAAAGGGGGTCTTAACTCCAGGCTCAGCCTCAAGGCATGTCAGTCAATGTGCAGGTCAGGTCTCTGCTAAGTGTGGTCCACAGCTCCTTTCCCCAATCTGTTCTTCACTTATTTATTCATTGATTTATCGATCTAGCTGTAGACCCCATGCTTAGTGGCCTATGGCATTATCAACCTAACCGCCTGAACAAACAGAACATGACTGTAAACTGATAATGAAATGAGGCAGGGAACACCAAACAATAAACAGTAAACAAGTAGGGTAACTTTGGCCCAAAAGAAAACCTAACACAGAGTAACTTTTATTCAAGACTGGCACAGCCTTTTAAACTTGAATACAGTCAGACAAATACAAGATAAGATAATGTTGCTTATAGCCCAGCCGACCGCAAAGGGCCACATCAGGGCTAGACAAATACAAAGACTCAAACAATCTAATAGTGGGGGAAAAACAAGCGCAGGCCAACATGTTTTAAGTAGTTCACTGAGGTTAAGGTGATATCATTAAACCATATACCTTTTCAGTGCATGTCACAGATCAGGATACACCAATATAGTCATCTTTTCACTTACATAAGTTTGCATTCGTAAACTCTAGTCTGACAGTTTGTTGCAATATATGCCCACCATTTTGAAAAAAGAAAAGCAACCAGTGCCCAGCCCTGCTAGGAAGGAGCATCACTGGAGTGATGGGCCTGTGAGATTTCAGAGACTATTTCTGTGCTGGTTGTTCACTGGGGATAGGTGACGGTCTGTCACCATCAGACAAATCCTCACACATAACTGGAAACATCTTCCCCCTTCGCTCTGTTCATGACTGGTGAGCCAAATCGGGTGGCCCCAAGGGAAATCATACCTCATACAATGCTGGGCGCTAGGGGTATTGTATAAGGATGGAGCAGGCAACAGGTACGGTCTAAATTTTGGTAATGAGAATTACTCCAGCTCTGAACCCCTCCCGTCCTCTCGCCTCATGTGTATGTGTGCTGTGTGTCTGTTGTTAATGCCGTTGATCTGATCAGAGGACCTGAGATCCACACTTCCAGCTACACAGCTTTCTACACCTCATCCTTTTTTCATTAGTATGTAAACTTACATTTGACTGAAAAATGATTCAGTACGGTCAAACAACTGTCTTACAGACATCACTTAAATTTGGTGATTTATTTCTTCATGGACTGGTCCTGTTTGAAAAAAGGGTTCATTTATTTCATAACCGACTGCTCCCGCTTGAAAAAAAAAAAAAGGTTGTATAAAAGACTTCAATGAGGTTGTTTTGTAACAAGCAGGCTCATCAAAATATCCACTGGGCAAGTGTATGGAGATGTGCACAAAGATTCGATGAATATTTTTTCTCAAGGTGATTTTCTTTGTTGAACTAATATACTGAATCCTAATATCTTTTACGCAGGAACCAAAATATCTATACATCATTTTTTCATTGTTTGGTATGCACGTATAATGATGATAATACACACTAATACTAATGAACAGTTATAAGCACATTATACAGGCAATGTACCCTAAGCACTGTAGTTTTTAAAAAAAAAAAAGAAAAAAAAAGAAGAAAAGAAAAGAAAAAGAAACAAGAAAACTTAAGCAGCTCAAATGAATCTCTTCAGGCCCCTCCTCCATCTTCTGTCGAGCACTCATGCATGCACACATCCATGCATGAACACACATCCATGCATGAACACACATCCATGCATGCATATGATTGCTTACACACACACACACACACATTCAACACACACAGAGACTGACCTGCCTAATATACATGGAAATGTATGGTCATGACGGAGAGCTGGGAAGTTAGGCTTGTTAAAACAGCACTGTCAACAATAAGCTCACAGTAAAATGACTAGTAGTCAATGTAGAATCATTCAGCGATGTCAATGTGTGAACTCACAGTAAAATAACTGGGACCAGTGTAGAATAATTCAGCACTGTAAAAAGTGAACTCACAGTAAAATGACTGGTGGTCTATATCAGGTAAATCCTATCTTTAACCAAAATTGTTTATTTCGTCAACCAAGGTTTTTTTTTGTTGGTTTTTTTTCGTCAACCAAGGTTGTTTTTTTTGTTTGTTTGTTGTTGTTTTTTTAAAGCATAAAAACCCACAGCTAGGCTTTACTCGTTCCCTAAAAGTATGGGTCTCTAGAGACCCAAAGATACAGCAAGACTTCACCCTTCAGAGAAGCCGGTCCTGAGACCCACAACATGCGAGTGCCATTAATCCATAGCAAAAGCATGGTCCCTGAGACCAACAAAAAAGCATGGGTCCCTGGAGACCCACAACATGCAGAGTGCCTTATTCTAGAGAACAAAGCTGGGTCCTCGAAGACCCACAACATGTAGAGTGGCCTTATTCCTATAGAACAAACACGGGTCCTTGAACGACCCACAACATGCAGAGTGGCCTTATTCCTATAGAAAAAAACATGGGTCCTGGAGACCCACAACATCAGAATGACCTTATTCCTATAGAACAAAGCATGTGTCCCTGGGGACCCACAACATCAGAATGCCTTATTCCTAAGAACAAAGCATGGGTCCCTGGAGACCCACAACATGCAGAATGGCCTTATTCCTATAGAACAAAGCATGTGTCCCTGGAGACCCACAACATCAGAATGACCTTATTCCTATAGAAAAAAAGCATGGGTCCCTGGAGACCCACATCAGAAGTGCCTTATTCCTAAGAACAAAGCATGGTCCCTGGGGACCCACAACATCAGAATGGCCTTATTCCTATAGAAAAAGCATGGTCCCTGGAGACCCACACATCAGAATGGCCTTATTCCTAAGAACAAAGCATGTGTCCCTGGGGACCCACAACATCAGAATGGCCTTATTCCTATAGAACAAAGCATGTGTCCCTGGGGACCCACATCAGAATGGCCTTATTCCTATAGAAAAATGCATGGTCCCTGGGGACCCACAACATCAGAATGGCCTTATTCCTATAGAACAAAGCATGGGTCCTCAAAGACCCACAACATCAGAATGGCCTTATTCCTACAGAACAAAGCATGGGTCCTCAGGAGACCACAACATCAGAATGGCCTTATTCCTACAGAACAAAGCATGGGTCCTAGACCCACAACATCAGAATGGCCTTATTCCTACAGAACAAAGCATGGGTCCTGAAAGACCCACAAATGCAGAGTGGCCTTATTCCACAGAACAAAGCATGGGTCCCTGGGGACCCACAACATCAGAATGGCCTTATTCCTACAGAAAGCATGGGTCCCTGGGACCCACAACATCAGAATGGCCTTATTCCTACAGAACAAAGCATGGGTCCTCAGAGGACCCACACTCGAATGGCCTTATTCCTACAGAACAAAGCATGAGTCCCTGGGACCCACAACATCAGAATGGCCTTATTCCTACAGAACAAAGCATGGGTCCTCAGAGACCCACAACATCAGAATGGCCTTATTCCTACAGAACAAAGCATGGATCCCTGGGACCCACAACATCAGAATGGCCTTATTCCTATAGAACAAAGCATGGTCCCTGGGGACCCACAACATCAGAATGGCCTTATTCCTACCGAACAAAGCATGGGTCCTGAAAGACCCACAACATCAAATGGCCTTATTCCTACAGAACAAAGCATGGGTCCTCAGAGACCCACAACATGCAGAATGGCCTTATTCTACTGAACAAAGCATGTGTCCCTGGGGACCCACAACATCAGAATGGCCTTATTCCTATAGAACAAAGCATGGGTCCCTAAGACCCACAACATCAGAATGGCCTTATTCCTATAGAACAAAGCATGTGTCCCTGGGGACCCTGGGACCCACAACATCAGAATGACCTTATTCCTATAGAACAAAGCATGTATCCCTGGAAACCCACAACATCAGAATGGCCTTATTCTATATGAACAAAGCATGGGTCCCTGGGGACCCACAACATCAGAATGGCCTTATTCCTATAGAACAAAGCATGGGTCCCTGGGGACCCACAACATCAGAATGGCCTTATTCCTACCGAACAAAGCATGGGTCCTCAAACACCCACAACATGCAGAATGGCCTTATTCCTATAGAACAAAGCATGTGTCCCTGGGGACCCACAACATCAGAATGACCTACAACATGCAGAGACCACAACATGCAGAGACCCACAACATGCAGAATGGCCTTATTCCTATAGAACAAAGCATGGGTCCCTGGGATCCACAACATCAGAATGGCCTTATTCTACAGAAAAAGCATGGGTCCCTGGAGACCACAACATCAGAATGGCCTTATTCCTGTAGAAAAAAGCATGGGTCCCTGGGGACCCACAATCTATGGCATGCAAAATTTTAGGCAAGAAACTGTGAAGGTTAAGGGGAGGCTGATATCTTAAATATTTTCTGATGCTTTCATGTTCATCATTTTGCATTTTGCCTTCTTTACCAGACTGAACAGTTCATATGTAGTAAGAGATACAGACTAACAGAGAGGTATGTGGAATAGTAATTCAAAACCTGAGTCACAGAGAGAGCAAGACACAGAGGAGAGAGAGAGAGAGGAGAGAGAGAGAGAGAGAGAAGAGAGAGAGAGAGAGAGAGAAGAGAGAGAGAGAGAAGAGAAGAGAGAGAAGAAGAGAGAGAGAGAGAGAGAGAGAGAGAGAGAGAGAGAGAGAGAGAGAGAGAGAGTGAGTCCAAATGCAAGCAAAACCATGAGCATGTAAGCAATATAACCGTCAAGATACTCTCAAAAGGATTCACGTAATTCAACAAATCTGTGATTGAAGAGAAGCCCACCCCCCCCCCCCCCCCCCGCACCCGCTCTCAACACAACAACTTGTATCCAGCTTATCTACCCTTTATACATAAAGTGTAGCATGAGAGTAGTCATTCCATTGACAAAAAGTGGCAAAAAAAAACCTTTTAATGTCCCTATAAGCAATAATACCCTTACAATACTCTTCACACTGATGATTATCTGCGGATAGGAAGCAAGAGGGACAGCACACCTTTGTTCTCAGAACTAGGCAACCTTAACAATTTATCCTACCTCTGTACTCATCTTTTTCCATTTTTTTCGTTCATTCTTTTTCTTAAATGAATCTTTTTTCTTTCTATTTCTCTTTCAGTCTCTTCAATCAAACTGATGTATAGCAGTATGGAAAAAGAGTCAAACAATAAAAAAAAAACCTTCTGAAACAGGACAAAAAATCATTTATATTCTTCCATGTCTAGCAACATCATGGTTGCAGCATCTAAAATGCCATGCACGCATGCATGCTTGACTCACTCAACACCATATCAAAATACTCAACACAACAACAACTTCACACAAAAAACTACACTCACACAACAACACAGCACACAAAATCCATCACTCGTGCAACTCACACACACCACACACACACACACACACACACACACACACACACACCACACAGCACAACCAAGCCCACACATGTTTCTATGGAAACTATAAAAATGACCTGAGGCCCCTACACCACCCACCTTCCAGCTGGAAATCTACTCGATGGCAGCAGACACAACCTCTCTAATGCACTGAGCCTTCTGCCATGAAATCCCCCCCCCCCCCCCCCCCCTCAACCCATCCTCCTCCTCCTCCTCGCTCGGTTCTCTGGCCTGTAAATCTGATTATGACTACAAATGATTCAGCTAGGCCAGTGGGCGACCTAATCAACAGGCCTCGTCATCAGGTAAGCTTATGTGGTCCATACATCTCAGCAGTAAAGACATGAAAATAAGCTTGATCAGCTTCCCATCAATCAATAGGTGGTCCCATGCTCAGCATTGATTACATTGTACTGAACTGTATTGTGTGGCAATTACAGTTGCAATGTACTGTCTGTAACACATCACATCAGCTCCTTTTGCAATGTACTGTCTTGTAACACATCACATCAGCTTCCTTTCCCAGACAACACACTATTCAACCTTCCCCTCAATGTACACAGTTGTATTTCCTTCCACTCACACTATACTGTTCAACATCCTTCCCCTCATTGTATGCAGTTCAATCTTCTTCCGCTAACAGCAATACTATGCATCTCAACCTTTATCCCCACACAGTATACAGTTACACATTCCGCCCACAACAGTATACAGTTAAACATTCTGCCCACAACAGTCTGCAGTTAAACATTCCGCCCACAACAGTCTGCAGTTTATCTCCTCCTCCCACAATACATGGTTCACTTCTCCTACTCCCTGATAATGCACAGTTACATCTTCCCCTGAAGTTCATGAACATACTTGTTGGATGACCCCTAGGTAGTATCATCCTGGTTTAGTGACAAATTATTCATTTGCAAGCAATTCTTGCATCAGTAGGGGCTCTGTAACTGTGTCTTGTGTATGCTGGATCAGGACAGAGGCCACTAAACACTGTCAAAATGTCTCTGCAGCAATGCACTGTCTTCTCTAGCAGGTTACCTCAAGATGAACTGATTTTGATAGCTCTCTGCCAACTGCCAGCTGGACCCTGACAGAACATACCTGGGTGTGCTGTGAAGAGGGGGGCGAAATGAGCCATATATGAATAATGCACTGAGGCAGGCACTGGGGCAGGGGAGGAGGAGGGGAAGGAAGGAAGAGAGAGGGATATATATACAAACAAAAACTTTGACCAAAAGAAAAAATTAAACTACAGAAAGATACTAAATCAGAGACTGTTTCTGTTTCATGATTTCTATGTTTTTTCATTCCTATCAGAGACTGTTCTGTTTCATGATTCTATGTTTTTTCATTCCTATCAGAGACGGGTTCTGTTTCATGATTTCTATGTTTTTCATTCCAATTTCTGGGCTCTTACATTTACTTTTTAAAAAATCAATTTGCATAGATAGGAGTCAGACTACATAATTTGCTGAATACTGTAAATATTCTGGTGACCAGTGCCTCTTGCCATGATGATTACCTATAGCAGCTGCTTTCTCTGAGCTCTCCAGACCACTGGATGCTGCCATAGACCCTTACCTTCTTCAGGCTATAACCAGGAACCTTTTGTGCAGTGGCCTCTTGCCAATGATGATTACCTTTTGCAGCTGCTTTCTCTGACTCTCCAGACCACTGGATGCTGCCATAGACCCTTACGTTCTTCAGGCTATAACCAGGAACCTTTTGTGCAGTGGCCTCTTGCCATGATGATTACCTATAGCACTGCTTTCCTCCGAGCTCTCTAGACCACTGGATGCTGCCATTGACCCTTACGTTCTTCAGGCTATAACCAGGAACCTTTTGTGCAGTGGCCTCTTGCCATGATGATTACCTATACAGCTGCTTTCTCTGAGCTCTCCAGAACCACTGGATGCTGTCAGAGACCCTTACCTTCTTCAGGCTATAACCAGGAACCTTTTGTGCAGTGGCCTCTTGCCATGATGATTACCTACAGCAGCTGCTTTCTCTGAGCTCTCCAGACCACTGGATGCTGTCAGAGACCCTTACCTTCTTCAGGCTATAACCAGGAACCTTTTGTGCAGTGGCCTCTTGCCATGATGATTACCTATAGCAGCTGCTTTCTCTGAGCTCTCCAGACCACTGGATGCTGTCAGAGACCCTTACGTTCTTCAGGCTATAACCAGGAACCTTTTGTGCAGTGGCCTCTTGCCATGATGATTACCTATAGCAGCTGCTTTCTCTGAGCTCTCCAGACCACTGGATGCTGCCATAGATCCTTACCTTCTTCAGGCTATAACCAGGAACCTTTTGTACATGAAATTCTTTTACAGTGTCAATCAGGTTTTTTCGTACTATCTATCTCAACCCGTTAAGCACACCAAACCCGCAACCTGAGTAAACCTGAAAAAGTGCTGTAATCTCCAGATCCTTGAGCTTTTCCCAGTTGAATCTTACTTATGGACTGCTTTTTGACTTGCGGTTTGTCTCTAGTCTTAGCCTTACCACTATTTTGACACTATCACTGCCAACAGCAGCACCAGGGAACACTCTGAGTTTGGCTTTGATAACACTGGAGTTGAACAAGAATGAAGAACTGATAAGTACTTCACCACTGGGTGCACGCCAGCTGGTCATTCAGATCTGGGGTCAGAAATGTGCTGTTGGTCAGGGTATGTTTGTGTGTTAGGAAACTATATGCCAGTCACCTTTTTCTTATATTCTCACCTGCTCTTAACCCTTACTTTGATGATTTAACAACGTGTGTTGTCTGGTGAATTAACAGAAGCAAAGTTTGAAAAAAATAGTTACGTTTGTATGATGTGCATAACTTTTCAACGGTTAGTATTTGAACATGACACACAGAATAAAAATTGTTAGTAATTGAATAAAAAATAATACAAAACAGAACTTGTGTGCTTGTGAGTGTTTAATTAGGTGCTTACCTGTCTAGAAAGTGAAAATAACAGGTGAAAACAGGTGGTACGTCCTGCTTGTCATTCTCATGAGCTTTTTCACAAATAATTCAGTCAATGATGTTCCACAGTATCCAGAAATAAGTTGCAGCCTTTTTCGAAGGAAAGTCAGTGTGGATTATACCCGTCTTCCATGCAGGTAATCCAGGAAAGAATGAATAAGGTACAGTTCAGTTTTCCCACTGAAATCATGTGCTGATAACACACACAAAAAAAACACCAAAAGGTCACTATCAACAAATGTAATAGTTAGCCCACACTGTCCTCATTTACGTTTGAAGGTTTAGGATCACCTGGAATTGCTACACTGAGTTTTTCTTCCCCAATGAATGGCATCTTGAGATTTCTGTCACCCTTAGGCACTTAGGCACTCATCCAGTCATTGTCCGTGTCGATCTCAAAATCATGATTACATGGTGCTTGATCTAAACCAAAACTATCACCCACCACTCACAGTTCATTAAAAATGTAAATAACGTCTTCTTCACTTGCTTTTTCCACAAGAAATTCAGCAGAAACATCTAACAAGTTCCGAATTCTATCACATTCTCCTTTGGGCGTTGCCATTTTTGTTTTGCCAGATGATTTGAGTCGCCCTATGCATTACAAGCTGCTACTAACCATAAAGCAAGCTAAAACGCTGAAAATCCATGTTCCTGGGCTATCTCAGTCATTCATGCAAATTAGTTTCTCACTGAGCCACAGTTTCGTATCTGTGTGTGTCAGTAAAACTAGGCTCGCAAGGCTAGGCTAACCCTACAGCACAACTTATGTTGCGACCACCAGTGACAGCCATGATGTAATGGTGTGACTTATGTCGCGACCACCAGCGTAAGGGTTAAGTTTCCCTCTCCAGAACTTACAGTATTTTGTTCTTCATAAATAAATGTACTGTGAAATGTGCAACAGGTAAAAACTGTCAAATTTGACCGTTTTCTTGATAAAGTATTACCACCCTTTCCTCAAAAGAAACATTTCTATTTTTACATGAAAAGTGTCTAAAAAAAGAAAGTAATACACGGACAGAAAGGAGGGACTGCTAGGACGGGGATGGGGGCTGTCTTTTCGCTTCTTTGAAAATGTAATTTAAACAAACAAGTGGGTGATGGACAGGTTTTTCTTTTACTTTTAATTTTCTAAAGTCCCTCAATAATTATATAGCCTTTCATAGAGAAAACACTGAGTAGGTACATTCATTAGGTCTAGGTTACAGATAATCATGAAAATTGCGGTGAACGTTCTGGAGCGTTCAAGAAAAAACACAGTACGAAATCGGCGAGCGTACAGAAGCGTTCGGATTCCACGTGGTCGCTCTGGGCGCATCCATTTTGTTTATATCACATGGCAGTCACATGACCGGTTTAGCCTCGCTTTCAGTACACATTGTTCTTCCGTTTGACTCCATTTCACGGCGGCAAAGAGTGTGTTTCTGTGAATTAGGAATTTTTCAAGTTGACCTAGCGAGCGAGCAAGATTTCAATATGGCAGCGGAGGACATATGTCGAATGCTGAACAAGGACAGCGACGAAGACTCGTTTTTTTTTTTTAACCAGCCACTATGGCGAAGTAGTTAGCGTCGCGGACTCCCGGCTGGGAGGTTGTGGTTTCGAATCCCATCAGAGTCATGTGGGTTTTTCTGCTCCGACCGGCTCCTACCCAGAGTTGAGTTTGCTGCAGATTCAGTTGGGAAGACTGGGACCACACAGTCGAGTTTCATCCACTTAATGGATGCGTTTCTGAGAGTGTTGCTCAAATTTCCTGACCAAAACTGCAGGTGCCTGTATCTCTCGGGCCTGGTTGACGCTGGGATATATTATGAAAGGAAGTGTAGAGAACAGCCCTGTCATGTAGTCTCAGACCAAAATGGAAATCCGTAGCATCATCTTAATCATCCTCATTCTCACCGATCAGCATAGAAAAAAATGTCTCAAATTCTGTGGCCCCTTCATGCCTTGCTCTCATGGTGACCTCAATTTCAATGTCCTCTCCACGTCTGTGGTCTTGGTTTGGTTCCGTCGGGGTCACCGGTAACGGCGAGTCCATGGGGGCTGTCGTTGGACGGACGTGGTGGCGCCCTCCGGAGGGAGAGCTCACTCATGCCGGCTCCGCGACTAAGCAATTATTGTTATCAGTAGGGGGCTTAGTAGGTGGTGTCCTGCGTATGTTAGATCAGAACAGGTGCCACTGAACACCACCGAAGTGACTCGGCAGCAGTGCAGTGTCTCCTCTGGTGGGTTGCCTCTTGATGATTTGACATTGACTGCTCCCTGTGGATTGCTGGTGCCGGGGCTGCGGCGGGGCCGACCTGGCTGTGGCTGTTGACGGGGTGTCGGAATGAGCGGCGTGGGTGCACTGCCTCTGAGGTGGCGCAGAGGTTGGGACAGCAAAAAAAAAGAAAAAAAGACTCGGTTTCTGAAGGCTATAACATCACAGATTTGCGTGAGGTGAAGGGTAATGAAAGTGACCTAGATATCGACTTTGTCAACATCGATGTGTCAGCTAGGCTAGTACCCCAGATGTCTCGAGTGACGAAGATGATGATCTGCTTTGCAATTCAGGGGAGTTTGATTTTTTTTTTTTCAAGTCATGTATCTTCACAATACTGAAATAATTGTTTTAAAGTGTAGACAAACATCTCAATAACACACATAAAATGAGAAAGAAGTGAAACATTGCTTGGGTACATATTTTTTTAAATTTTTGTGTGATGCTACCCTATCATTACGGAGTTGCTTCCCTTTCCATAGGATTTAGAGAGCGTTTGATGCACTAAATGTCTGGAAAAAGAGGTATAAACCAACTTAAATGAGAAAAAAATCTAATATAGCCTATTTTCACTGTCTTATTTATTGTTTTCATTTCAATCTGTATTTTTCTATCATTTGTTTTTCCAAGAACAGAGGTCATATGACTTCTCAACAATCAGAAATAATAAAGCTGCACATTCTGAAATAAAAGGCAAGTAACTTTGCCAAAGGAATCACAGTTTTCTCTCTACCATCCCTTTGATCATTTTCATCATTTTTTCTGGGTAAAAAGTGTTTTGTTGTTTGCGTGTATCTCTTGTTGGTGATTCATACTTACTCACTAACATACACGGATAACAAAACAGCTCAGCCATTCGGTTCATTTACTCACAGATAATGGACTCTAAAGCAAAACAAAACATTTTTTTATAAAGTCTGCCTTTTTGTGTTCACTGTTCCTTCAGAATGTGTGTCACAGTCATCACAGCAGGCATTTTTCATGCTGACTGCAATTTGGGGAGTATTGTTTGGTGCATTTTTCATGCTGACTGCAATTTGGGGAGTATTGTTTGGTGCATTTTTATGTCCATTGTTTGTAACATCTGAAAAAGACACATTCTCCGATAATTTACTTCTGTTTTAAACTTTGTATTCAATAAGAGTACCCTTGCACCTTGTTTTGTGTGTTGATCTGTACATTGGTAGAGCATGCAAGATGACTAGGTTGATGGTGAACGGGCAGGGATCATTAATGCGAAGAATCATTAATGGGAAGACATCTAAAGAGTAAACACCAGCTCAACAAACGGGGAAATGTTGCCAATGTACAGTAGTACCGTTTGATTCATGTGAACAAAAACTTCACTGTTCCGCCAAACCAAACAGACAAACAAATTACAAGACAAAACACAGCATGTTTCGACCTCTTTGGTCTCCTTGATGTGAAAAAGTAGTCAGTCAGAATACAGAATGGAAGTCTCCTCAACCGTTTTCACCACAGATTATTCAACAAAGGCAACGTTTTCCAATCAGTCACAAAACAGACACCATCCTATCTATTACTCAGTCTGTCTTTTTGGACCACAGATTATTCAACAAAGGCAATGTATCCAATCAGTCACAAAACAGACACCATCCTATCTATTACTCAGCCTGTCTTTTTGGCTTGACGTCGTGTGATCTTCTTGAAGCTTACTGAACAAAGTGTGTGATGAATGGCCTCTCCCACTGGAGGTGACATCAGCAAGGACCAACCCACCAGCCAGCCCACCCAGAGTGACAACACACAGGGCTTACCTTCAGTTTCCTTCTGGCGTTGAACTTCTTCAGGCAATCTACTGTCTCTTGTCTATGCACCACGGACGCCACACGCTCCCTCTGCTGTAACACCAGTAACACCCCTCGCCCTATTAACATTTGCCACATATAACACCCCAGACCTTACAGTCATGTGATAAGGGGGACAACCATGAAATTGAAAGAGGCCGTGCATGAGACTTTCACCAATTTGCATTTTTAATTCTCTCCCCAGGAAATGTGACGGCGCATATGAAATCAACATACAGTTCTTCAGAAAGAGAACTGTTTTATATAGTTTAGACACTTTGCTCCTTGGAGAAGAAATTGACATGCATGCAATTTAGACCTTTGCTCGTTGGGAAGAAACTGTTTCACATATGCTTAGAATCTTTCATGGCATTTTTTCCTTACACATTTTATAGCATCGCTTAGTCAATTACCAACCATTAATCACTTGGCCATTTCCATCGCTCTCTTCCACTAAACTGTAACACAAAACTGAGCTCACAAGAGCTTTCAGTTCCTGTTAATATACAAGTCTTATACAATCATTTAATTGCAACAAAACCTTGAAATCCTCCACTGTTTGAGCACACTATGCTACCACACAGAAACATTTTCTGTTCCTCAATTCTTATGCCACTGTTTCCATGGAATTATCAAAAAATGTCCACCGCATAAATACATTCAGGCACTACTTGAACTGAACTTTATTTCAGGCATGGATATCAATGTTCACACACCCCACACACACACACACACACACACACACACACATCCCCACACACCCACACACACACACACACACACACACACCACACACACACACTCTCTCTTACACACATCACACACACACACACCACTCACACACACACACACACACACACACACACAAACACTCTCTCTCTCTCACTCACACACACATACACACTCTCTCTCTTCACACACACACACACACACACACACACACACCTCTGCAAACTCCCTCTGATCTTATAAGAGATTAATGAAAATTAAAAATGGGGAAACCGCTGATTGCCTTTACCAAAACACAGAATTGGATAACTATGAGAAGTGAACATTAATTACTTATTATGAGCAAAGTACAACAAAGAATGACACAATCCCATTTATTTACAATTAAAACTACACTATATATTACTTTATAAGCAAATTACAAACAAAGAATGTACACAAATCCGCCACTTTTTACTTTATAAGCAAATTACAAACAAAGAACGTACACAAATCCACCACTTATTACTTTATAAGTGAATTATAAACAAAGAACGTACACAAATCCATGGATGCTTGAGGGCCTCTGAGGCTGTGATGCGTTTGGCAGGGTTGACAGTCAACATGCTGTTGATGAGATGTTTGGCCTCTGGGGTGACCGTGTCCCATTCAGGTGAGGGGTACTGCAGTCACACACACACCACACACACACAACACACACACACACAGTCTTCAGAACATGGCCCTGTAGGTACTATACAGCAAATACTGAATTGTTACCTCTTGGTAGACATGAAGTTATCGTCCTATTACCTCCCTTAGACAATTATCGCATGGTGACGACACAGTGTAAAAGGGAAGTGGAAGAGTATCTCTGCCTTTGACTAGTTCAAGGCCATCACAACTTATTGAAGGCACCTACCACTTCCTGTTGATGTGATCAGCTCTCTGTCTGCCTCCTGTTCAGGGGTTGGCTATGTGTTCACCTCCCACAATCTTCACTTCACCCTGATAGTGGCAAACTGGCAAGTTTTCACCAACTTCACCGCTGATAGTGGCAAACTGGCAAGTTTTCACCACACTTCACCACGATAGTGGCAAACTGGCAGTTTTCACCACACTTCACCACTGATAGTGGCAAACTGGCAAGTTTTCACCACACTTCACCGCTGATAGTGGCAAACTGGCAAGTTTTCACCACACTTCACCACTGATAGTGGCAAACTGGCAAGTTTTCACCACACACTTCACCACTGATAGTGGCAAACTGGCAAGTTTTCACCACACTTCACCACTGATAGTGCAAACTGCAAGTTTTCACCACACTTCACCACTGATAGTGGCAAACTGGCAGTTTTCACCACACACTTCACCACTGATAGTGGCAAACTGGCAAGTTTTCACCACACACTTCACCACTGATAGTGGCAAACTGGCAAGTTTTCACCACACACTTCACCACTGACAGTGGCAAACTGGCAAGTTTTCACCACACTTCACCGCTGACAGTGGCAACTGGCAAGTTTTCACCACACTTCACCGCTGACAGTGGCAAACTGGCAAGTTTTCACCACACACTTCACCGCTGACAGTGGCAAACTGGCAAGTTTTCACCACACGCTTCACCGCTGTGTAAAACTGGCAAGTTTTCACCACACGCTTCACCGCCGATAGTGTCAAACTGGCAATTTTTCACCACACACTAAGTGGTTTGCATGTGGACAAAGGCTACGAGCAGGCAGTGGGCCAACCTCACTGTACAACAGACGACAAACTGGCAAATGTGGTCACCTGAGAGGGCGCCCCAGCCAAATGAACAATTCTCTCTTGGTAAGTGCCTGGAACTGATTAGTGACCTGTATGGGCAAATAGGACTCCGGTAGAAGTGAATATCTGAAAGATATCAATCTCTTCCCTCTTCATCTGTGGAAGAGACTTTTGAATCCATGCTGCTTTACTAACTGTGTTCCCACACCTTCAAGGTAACAAATGGCAAGATAAAGTAAACACAGAATTCCACTTAATTTCACATGGATTAATGTCATTGTCTTCTTTGAACAGCTCCTGCAACATGGCAGTGCAGCTTTAACTCAAAGGGATTGACCTGTGAAAAGGAGTTTCCACTGTGGGTATGATAGTGACCAATTCATTTTTCTTCCTCTATGCCGACTTTTCTGGACTGAAAGGGAGCAACAACAGTTCCATGTCAAACGATTTATGGTCAAAAAAATGTTAGATGTTTTCATCTGTGCTTGATACGAATTGTGAGTATGTTTTCTTAAATTTTCTGTTAATAAAACATGCACTTTGACAGCAGATTCACTGAGTTAAATACAGCAAAAGTAAACATGCAAACCACAAAAGACTGAGTAAGTAAAAAAGTTTCTATTACCAGGGTTGGGTTTTTAAAGACTATTACATTATCTCCCTGGTTTTTCTGGCTCATGGGAAGAATACAGATAATCATCGCTATTTCTCAGATCTGTAATAGCTTTTAGGTCATGAGAAACAAGAACAATCATCATTATCTTTCACATGAGAAACTTCAGTTCAGGTCATGAAACAAACAGGATAATTACCAGTGGTAATAACTCACATTGGTAACAGCTGTTCCAAAAGACAATAATTACTACCACGTCTCACTTCAGTAACAGCTCTCAAATGACAATAAATGTGGATAATCCCTCAAAGCCTCCGATACCAGTAAAAGATGTCCACCCTTCCCTTTCTCCTCCTCCCCCTTTCCCAATGCCATATAGTGGAGAGACAGCATTATCATTCTCACTATTTTTGACAAGCATTATCATTCTCACTATTGTTGCAAGCATTTACTAATGCTAAACAGCCACATTTTACAGACAAGCTTATCATTTCACTATTGTTGACAAGATTTACTAATGTCTAAACAGCCACATTTTACAGACAAGCATTATCATTCTCACTATTGTTGACAAGCATTTACTAATGTCTAAACAGCCACATTTTACAGACAAACATTATCATTCTCACTATTGTTGAAAGCTTTCTTCCACTTTTGTTGACAAGTTTTTACAATTCTAAACAGCCACATTTTCTAAAAGCATTATCATTCTCACTATTTTTTGCAAGCATTTACAAATGTTAAACAGCCACATTTTACAGAAACATTTCATTCTCCTATTGTTGACAAGCATTACTAATGTTAAACGCCACATTTTACAGAAAACTTTATCATTCTCCTATTGTTGCAAGCATTTATAATGTCTAAACGGGCCCCTTTTTTTGACAAGCTTACTTTCACTATTGTTGAAATCCCCTTTTACATTATCATATTTGTTGACAACATTTATAAGTCTAAAACAGCCCATTTTAAGACAAGCATTTTTCTCACATTTGAAAGCATTTCATTCTCACTATTGTTGAAAACATTTACTAATGTCAAAACAGCCACTTTTTAAGCAAGATTATCTTCCCCTATTTTTGACAAGCATTTATAATGTCTAAAACCCACATTTTACGGCAACTTACTTTTTCACTATTTTTTGAAAAATTTTTACAAAATGTCAAAACACCACTTTTTAGACAAGCTTATCTTTTCAATTGGAAAAGAATTACTAATGTCAAAACAGCAATTTTAAAGACAAGCATTATATTCTCCTATTGTTGCAAGCATTTACAAGTCTAAAGCCACATTTTACAGACAAGCATTATCATTCTATATTTTGCAAATTTACTATGTCAAAAACAGCCATTTTACGACAAGTTTTTATATTCTCAATTTTGACAAAGCTTTTTTACTATGTTAAACACCCATTTTTGACAAGCATTACATTCTCACATTTGACAAGCATTTCTAAGTCTAAACACCCACTTTTACAGACAAGCATTTTCATTCTCCTATTGTTGAAAAGCATTTACAAAGTCAAAACAGCCACTTTTCAGACAAACATTATCATTCCACTATTGTTGACAGCTTTACTAAGTCAAAAAAACCCTTTTTAAGACAACAACACCAAACAAATTTTGACAAGCTTTTACATTTAAACCCACATTTTAACAAAACTTTTTACTATTGTTAAAAAAAGTCTAAAAAAAAAACAAAACAAAATTTTTTAAAAAACAAGAACAAAAACAGTTTTTAAAACAACAACTAAGTTAAAAAAAATTTTAAAAAAAAAAAATTTTTCCCCTAGTTACAACAAACTACTAGGGACAACAAAAAAACCCCCAAATTTTAAGAAAAATTTTAAATTCTAAAAGTCAAAAAAAACAAAATTTCCTTTAAAAAATTACTAATGTCTAAAACCAATTTTCAAAAAATTTTTTCACCCACTATTGTTCAACAAAAAAGTCTAAAAAACCCCCATTTTACAACAGCAAAACCCAAACTTTTTAACAACAAAGCAAACAGCCACATTTTTCGACAAATTTACAATGTCTAAAACCCCCACATTTTACAGCAAGTTTTCTTTTCCACTATTGTTGACAACTTATCATTCTCATATTGTTGAAAAAGCATTTATAATGTCTAAACAGCCACTTTTTAAAGACACATTTATAATGTCTAAACAGCACATTTACAGACAAGATTATCATTCTCACTATTGTTGACAAGCATTTAAATGTCAAAACGCCAATTTTACAGAAAAGCATTACATTCTCACATTTTGCAAGCATTTACAATGTCAAAACAGAACATTTTACGACAAGCTTTTACTAATGTCTAAAAGCCCATTTTACAGACAAGCATTTACTAAGTCTAAAACCCACATTTTAAGACAACACCAATTTTACGACAACAGCCAATTTTACAGACAAGCTTTTTAAAAAGTCTAAACCCACATTTTACAGACAACAGCCAATTTACAGAAAAACAGCCACATTTAAGACAACAGCCCATTTTACAGACAACTGTGAGCCTGCTTTTGTTTCCATATTCTTGACCAAATATTTAAAAATCCCTTTTTTCAGGTGACAAATTTTTTTCTTGGGCTTTTTAATTTTTTGGGAGCTTTTAAATTCCCTTTTCCTATTCTTAATCCACTGCGATTGCCGGCTGTTTGCCAAACACTGATCTGCCTGTCCCATATTGGGGGTCAGTCCACATTCAGTTAGAAATGGTCTTGAATCATTTCAAAAAACATTTTAATACTTTCCTCCCCTAAAGAATTTTTTCCCCACCCCGTAGACGGCATCAAAGGCGGGTTTGGTTACGCATCAAAGACGCACAGGATATAAAAAAAATTACTGCACAAAGGATAGGATCTAAAGATGGCACAGCAGATTAAACAAATGATGGCCATCTAACTTTTAGATTCACGTGAATATCATGCTCAAACATTTACAAAAATTAACATTTTACAAATGCATACACACCATTTTAACAATTCCTTTTCTTTTTTCCAATGCAAAAAAAATGAAAAATGTCAGCCCCTTCACAAAACCCCAGCTTTTATTGAGCGTAAGTCTGTGCTGTCTTCATCCGAAAGGGGGGTAACCCCCCAAGGATGTACAAAATCACACTGAACGCCCTGTCCGATTTACCTCTTCAGATCAACAATTGCTTGAAAAACTTTTGCATATTCATTGTCACAAAGAGACATACTTAAAAGACCACAGAAACAAACTGGTCTATTAAAAAATATTTGTATCATTCACCCAAATGAAAATCTGGCATGGTGTTTCTTTGGGGTTTTTTGTGCGCGGTGTTTCTGTGTTTTTCTGTGTGTGTGCGGTGTTGGTGTGGTGTGTTGTGTGTGTGTTGTGTGTGTGTGTGTGTGTGTGCGTGTGTTGTGTGTTTGGTGTGTGTGTGTGTGTGTGTGTGTGTGTTGTGTGTGTGTGCGTGTGTGTTCTTGAGTGTTCTTGAGTGTGTGTGTGTGTGTGTGTGTGTGTGTGTGTTGTGTTCTTGAAGCACCTTTACATTTAATAAATTGCCAATTAATTTCTCCCCCCTTCCCGTGACAATTCATGTCCGTTTATAACATTTTTCTACATTCATATTTCATATAGTTTGCAAAAGGCTTGCTGGTGGTATGTGTTTTAGAGGGAGAGAGACCGAGAGACAGAGAGAGAGAGAGAGAGAGAGAGACACTTGACACTTGAAGCGCGTTAACGCCGCGCCATTTATTGTGGGGCCAAAGGTCCATTCACAAAGAGTTCGCAGCGTCAGTTTCAATTTTACAGACAAAAATAAACCACTCTACAAACGCAAGACATTTGAAGCATAACAATAATATTCTATTAACTTCAGTGTCAACCAACTAACAGTCTAACCAAAGAATCTGTTCATTTCAATTAAAACTAGTATGTCGACACACATATATATACACATAAGTACGCATACACATGTGCATACACACATACACATATATATATACACACACATGCACATGCACATATACATACAAACACATGCATACACACATACACATATATACATATTGTGTTCTTTCATCTTATATCCTGTTCCTTTTAATCTACCTTACACCTTTATTTACCCCTAGCGTTAAACATAAGTATCATTCATACATATTCAAACATATATGCTTGGATGTCTTATTGTTACTAAAACATTTCCATCGAAATCGTCTCAGTTATATCTCAACCATGCTTCTACTGTCCTCAGCTTTGATCCCTGTTCTTTATGTTGTACTGCGAAGCCCTAATTATCAAAATTACCTTCCAGTTCATACACAAAACCTGAATTCAAAACATGCACATATTCAGTTACGCACACATCTATATACGAACGTACATGCATAATTCTAGTCAAGCAAACATTTCTCCCCGCAACATAACCATTCTACACAAATCTATTATTAATAATATAGTATCTTCTTCATAGCATGATTACATCATCGTGTTACGCATAACATATATATTTTTAATAAAATCCCGTCTGACCTACTTTGTACATTCCTTTTCTCTGCGCATGCGCGTATTATTTTATTGTCACCCCTGTTGACCTGTGTGACCCCCATATCATAGGCCTAGTTAAGCAAGCGTTGTTTGCATTTCCATTGTGAGATGGCGTGTTTCCTTGCTGAAGTATTCGTTCGCTATTTATACATTTACAACTTTGGAGTTCGTGCATGTTCGTGGTTCTCTGGATTAAATTATATAAATGATTTGACTTGGATTTCTCTGTCGTCATGAAACAGGTTGGTACATTTTCTATTTTCCGTTGGATCATGTAATGTTGGTTAATATTTGTTACTACGTTCCACTTGAAACTTGCTCATCTTCTTCATTATGTAATTAGGTTACGTTAGGACAGACAGGATTTTACTACAACTATCGATCGACAACATCTGAATCTTTCATCAAAGCTGTTTCAACCTCGAACAACAATCGAAGTCGTTCTTTACGTGGTAAATTTGCAACTTGGGACAAAATCCGTTCGAGCGAGCGTGGAACTGTACTTGTAGTTCTAACTAGGTCAAACTAGGTCTGTGTGTTCGAACAGAGACGTGGTTAGGCTAGAGGCGAGGCGCACGTCATCTGTCTCGTCTCACGGAGGAAAAAGCCGCAGGCTGCGGAAATGACCGTGACCTTTGTTGATCTCTCAAAAGTTAGCCATTGACCCAGATTCTCAAAAGATCCATTCGTTGCACACACGCGTCACAATAAGTATATATATTTAGCTACAATATGTATAACACAGAGTTTGTGCTAAATAATGTCGCTCAACACGAAACTGATCAGCACTCATTCCCATTCACCTCTAATGCATATCAAACTTGTAAATAATGTACAGCACATTCAACAGCATCTAAACCTGTTTTGTTCCATTTTTGTACCTTTCCATCCCCTCCCTACTTCTTATACATGTTATTTATTAAATTTCTAACTATCTCATACAAAAAACCTTTCTATCTTACCCTCCTCCTTTCCATTTTCCGTATATTGTTTACAAGTCGGTTTTAACCTGTAGGCCACATTGCCAGCCCTTGAGCTTTTAATCCTTATAATTGATTTTCTCTGGATTTGAGAGCATAAAAGATGTACATAGCTACATCCCGTATGATCTCTGTATTTTGTTTTGTAATATATTATCTAATCTAATCATGTTCAGATTGTTAAAATGTTTGGTTATGTATTTCACTCTTAATTGGTTATAATTTGGACATGCTGTTAAAAAGTGCATTTCTGTTTCATCTACAGGACAAAAGGGGCAGGTTGCAATCACCAAACTATCAGTGTATTTCCTATTAATATGTAATTCATTTATTCCAAGTCTCATTTTTGTTAATGCTTTCCTAAATTTAGTTATAGTAATTTGATGTAGGTATTCTTCTGTTTGATGCAAGGTTTTGAATGTGTAGTATGTTGTGAATCTCTCGCTATTTGTTATTTTCTCATGCCAAGTTTGTTTATAACAATCTATAATTCTTTGTTTTAACTCCTTTATAAAACTATATTCATTACTTACCCCTTCATTTGCCCATACCTCTGAGAAACCATACCTATCTAGACATCCTTTTATTTCCTAGTGCCCAGTTTTGTGTTTTAATTACTTCTGTTTTTTCCCTTTCATATGCTTGTTTTGGAATCCTATTTGGAAACATATTTACTAAACGTAGCCAATATCTAATTGCTTTTATTATACTATCTATATATAATGGTATCTGCCTAACTCTCCATACACTAGATTATTTGGTGTTTTTTTTCCTACCCCTAAATATTTTTTTACATGCAAGTAGATGTACATTTTCTACTGCTGAATACATAGTTAATCCCCATACTTCAGCTGCATATAATAATAGTGGTTTGATTTGGGTATCAAATAATTTAAAATAGACATTCATATCTATATGTCCTAAACTGTACATGGTTTTCATTATTTCAATCACCTTACCTTTAGCTCTACCTGCATATTCTGAGAGGGAGATATCTGCCGAGAGTTTGGTTGTCAATGTATAACCCAAATATTTATAACTATTTACAACATGTTTGCATATTCATTGTCACAAAGAGACATACTTAAAAGACCACAGATAACAAACTGGTCATATTAAACAAATATTTGTATATCATTCACCCAAATGAAAATCTGTGCATGTGTGTTTCTTGGTGTATGTGCGCGAGTGTTTCTGTGTTTTTCTGTGTGTGTGCGTGTGTGTGTGTGTGTGTGTGTGTGTGTGTGTGTGTGTGTGTGGTGTGTTGTGTGTGTGTGTGTGCGTGCGTGTGTGTTCTTGAGTGTTCTTGAGTTGTGTGTGTGTGGTGTGTGTGTGTGTGTGTGTGTGTGTGTGTGTGTGTGTGTGTGTGTGTGTGTTCTTGAAGCACCTTTACATTTAATAAATTGCCAATTATTTTCTCCCCCCTTCCCGTGACAATTCATGTCCGTTTATAACATTTTTCTACATTCATATTTCATATAGTTTGCAAAAGGCTTGCTGGTGGTATGTGTTTTAGAGGGAGAGAGACCGAGAGACAGAGAGAGAGAGAGAGAGAGAGAGAGAGAGAGAAGAGAGAGAGAGAGAGTCTGTATAACTATGTGCTATTTCCCAGTCCTCTCCACAGAGGCTGAAGTACAGAATTTTGTGGGTTCATCTGCCCGTGGTCTCGTGAAACAGCTCAAGATGTTTGGTAAGAAGAGGACCAGAACCCTCACGGCAATGGCAGAAACAGCTGTGGAGTTCCAAGAGGAACAGAAGTGAACTTCGTAAGGCTTAAATTTCCCAACATAAAACAGGTGTCTTATCGTGATGTGAGTAAGACACCAGTCTGAAAATGCAACACCTGGAGACATCTGTTGCTGCAAAAGACAATATCTCTCCATACAGCCAGGTGGAATGAAAAACAATCTCCCCAGTCCCAGCAGAGACAATATCTCTCCATACAGCCAGGTGGAAGGAACAACAATCTCCATACAGCTAGGTGGAATGAACAACAATCTCCCCAGTCCCAGCAGAGACAATTATCTCTCCATACAGCCAGGTGGAAGGAACAACAATCTCCATACAGCCAGGTGGAATGAACAACAATCTCCCCAGTCCCAGCAGAGACAATATCTCTCCATACAGCCAGGTGGAATGAACAACAATCTCCCAGTCCCAGCAGAGACAATATCTCTCCATACAGCCAGGTGGAAGGAACAACAATCCCCAGTCCCAGCAGAGACAATATATCTCCATACAGCCAGGTGGAATGAACAACAATCTCCCCAGTCCCAGCAGAGACAATATTTCTCCATACAGCCAGGTGGAATGAACAACAATCTCCCCAGTCCCAGCAGAGACAATATTTCTCCATACAGCCAGGTGGAATGAACAACAATCTCCATACAGCCAGGTGGAATGAACAACAATCTCCATACAGCCAGGTGAATGAACAACAATCTCCATACAGCCAGGTGGAATGAACAACAATCTCCATACAGCCAGGTGGAATGAACAACAATCTCCATAAAGCCAGGTGGAATAAACAACAATCTCCATACAGCCAGGTGGAATGAACAACAATCTCCCCAGTCCCAGCAGAGACAATATTTCTCCATACAGCCAGGTGGAATGAACAACAATCTCCATACAGCCAGGTGGAATGAACAACAATCTCCATACAGCCAGGTGAATGAACAACAATCTCCATACAGCCAGGTGGAATGAACAATCTCCATACAGCCAGGTGGAATGAACGACAATCTCCATACAGCCAGGTGGAATGAACAACAATCTCCATACAGCTAGGTGGAATGAACAACAATCTCCCTAGTCACAGGAGAGACAATATCTTTCCATACAGCCAGGTGGAATGAACAACAATCTCCATACAGCCAGGTGGAATGAACAACAATCTCCCCAGTCACAGCAGAGACAATATCTCTCCATACAGCCAGGTGGAATGAACAACAATCTCCCCAGTCACAGCAGAGACAATATCTCTCCATACAGCCAGGTGGAATGAACGACAATCTCCATACAGCCAGGTGGAAGGAACAACAATCTCCATACAGCCAGGTGGAATGAACAACAATCTCCCCAGTCACAGCAGAGACAATATCTCTCCATACAGCCAGGTGGAACAAACAACAATCTCCATACAGCCAGGTGGAACAAACAACAATCTCCATACAGCCAGGTGGAATGAACAACAATCTCCATACAGCCAGGTGGAATGAACAACAATCTCCCCAGTCACATCACAGACAATATCTCTCCATACAGCCAGGTGGAACAAACAACAATCTTCATACAGCCAGGTGGAACAAACAACAATCTCCATACAGCCAGGTGGAATGAACAACAATCTCCATACAGCCAGGTGGAATGAACAACAATCTTCCCAGTCACAGCAGAGACAATATCTCTCCATACAGCCAGGTGGAACAAACAACAATCTTCATACAGCCAGGTGGAACAAACAACAATCTCCATACAGCCAGGTGGAATGAACAACAATCTCCATACAGCCAGGTGGAATGAACAACAATCTCCCCAGTCACAGCAGAGACAATATCTCTCCATACAGCCAGGTGGAATAAACAACAATCTCCATACAGCCAGGTGGAATGAACGACAATCTCCATACAGCCAGGTGGAATGAACAACAATCTCCATACAGCCAGGTGGAATGAACAACAATCTCCATACAGCCAGGTGGAACAAACAACAATCTCCATACAGCCAGGTGGAATGAACAACAATCTCCATACAGCCAGGTGGAATGAACAACAATCTCCACAGTCCCAGCAGCAGTGGCTGCACTTACCGCATGCCCACACGTCCACAGGTTTCCCATAGGGATCTTTCCGCAACACTTCAGGGGACAGGTAGCCAGGTGTCCCAGCAAAACCTGTCAGACAAAGGCACAAACATCAGTCAGCTCTAACAGTTCAAGACACCAATCTTTCTAACCCCCCCCCCCCACACACACACACACACAGACACACAGAGGAGAAAAAAGGTTGAGATACATGCAAAGGAAAAAAAGGTTGAGATGCATGCAAAGCTTTTTCAACAGAAACTGTGAGGATAAACACAGAGAAGAAAATCTGGCAACTCTCATAACCTGGTGACTGTAAAGAACAGTTTCAGATTCAGACTCCATTGTGTGCAAACTAATCCCTATAGTTCACACCACATCTTCCAAGCCCTGAAGTCATAGTCAGGATAGGGTTACCCATGGGCCAGATCAAGCAGGTGCATAATCTAGTCATTAACCTCTCTAGTGCCATCCTGCCCTGTACTGCCAATATGCCACTACCCATTAACAGCTGTTCCGCCCTACTTCATCTGTCATTGGTGACCCAACATTTTGTTCTCATATGGTTACTTGGGAAGGTTTGGGTATTAAGACATGCTATCAGAGGACAATGACTGTTTCTATAATGGCAATCATTTGCAAAAGCTTCAATCTGACTCTGTGCAGTTTTCTAAACTTGCTTTTTAAGTTGTGCTGAAAGGGTATGGGCTGACAGTGACATTATGGATGATTCACTGGCCCAGACACCAGTGCATGGATAACCACCGATCAGAAAGTCACACAGACAGTGTGGGTATCAAAGCTGCCAACAGCCTCAAATACACAAAGCATTGTATTTTCACATTCTAAATGTAGCATTCCAAATTCAAGTGTAGCACTTGTATACACTATCTCAAAAGCACTTTCAGTTGCAGTATGTATTGCACTGAACATGTTGATGGACTAGGCAGACGAAAATCTCACAAAGGTATCATGTGATTTTGACTTGATCTATAAGAGATCAAACTACCAATGACAAAACCAACGGATAGAGGCAACAAATCGCAATCATCTTCAGCAATTTTTCTTAGGACCTTTCTTGCTCTCCTCACTGAATTTGGCAATTTTTTCATGAAATAACTTGACAATCTAAAGATCTACATTGTCACAGTTCTGTATAAGCTGCTGCTAAGTCTGCTGAAAGCTATTAAATTTTGTTGTTGTTTTTTTGGGGGTTGTTGTTTGGGGCATAGCCTTTGGCTTAAAGTGTAGCAATGTAGCATTGTCAATGAAATTGTAGCATACAGCACCTAGCAGCTTGGGGTTATGTGTGCACTCACTTGTCAAAAAGAAAAGAACTCTGAAAGCCGTGGGGGTTTCAATGAATTGAAGTAATAAAAAAAGAGGGTTGTCAAGAGACTGATGCTGGCAACTATTTTACAACAATTTACCAGCACAAAAATCATCACTGGCCATGGACAGGACGGTACTTAGTCTGAATAAGGATGGACCCTTAAAAGTCAAAAGTAGGAGAAAAGACCCCTGACAGAATTTGGATCCATATGAAGGAGTTGTTGTAAGGAACAGTCATTATCCCTGAATACCTAAATGCTGACCCCCAAAATAACTATAGGGCTAAAGTTAAAACACACTTGTGTGGTCCTTCATTCTCTGAAAACCTGTAAAGACTAACAATTCTGTTCAGAAGTGTGAGGGATTCACTAACCAACAAGACCAATGTGAACAGAAATGAACACAAATCAACTGACCAGTCTGGGCTGCATTTGAGTGTTACCTGATGGTTCAGTTTTGCTTCCAGCTTTTACCTTCTTTTGTAGGAAGGCAGGATATTACAAATTTCAGGAAGGCAGGATAAAACAAAGTCGCAAAATTCCAGCAGCCACAGCTGACTTCGCAAATGCTCTAAAAGCACATAAGGACTCTTAAAACCCTAAAATGAGAGTTGCAAGGAATGGTATGGAAAACCAGCTACAGGAAGTCCCAGGACTAATCAGCAGCCAATGTCCAGACAGCTGATCAGTATGATTTCTGAATGTTCCCTATGGAAATAGACAGTGGATATGGAGACACAGAGAGAGAGCCAGCATTCACCAAACCAGGCCTGTTGTTCCCCCTGGACTTCAATAGCCATACAGTAGGCAAAAAGATAGTGACAGAGCAAGGAATTCACCATACCAGGCCTGCACTTCCCCATGGAAACCAACACACAGAGAGAGAGAGAGAGAGAGAGAAGAGAGAGAGAGAGGAGAGAGAGAGAGAGAGAGAGGAGCAGGTACTCACCAAACCAGGCTTGCTGTTCCCCCTGGACTTCAATGGCCAGACCAAAGTCGGCCAGTTTGACAGCAGCTCCTTTTGCTTTACTGGCCAGCAGCAGGTTCTCCGGCTGTAAACAGCAATTATTTACAGAGTCATCTGTCAACAGCAATCATTTACAGAGTCATCTGTAAACAGTAATCATTACAGATCATCGTAAACAGCAATCATGTACAGAGTCATCTGTAAATAACAATCATTTAGAGAGTTATCTGTAAACAATAATTATTTTGAGAGTCATCTGTAAAAACAATTATTTAGACATCCATCTATAAACAACAATTATTTTGCGAGTCATATGTAAAACAAAACAATTATATAAGAGCGATCTGTATGCAACAATTCTGTAGAGAGTGATGTGATACAATTATGTGGGAGTAACCTGTACACAATTATTTAGTGAGTGACCTGTAAGTAATAATCATACAGAGACAGACCAGTGAACAAAAATTACAGAGTGATTATTAGACAATGGTTTTGTAGACAGACAGTGATCTGTCAACATGAATCATTTAGAGAGTGATTATCAGACAATGGTTTTGTAGACAGACAGTGATCTGTCAACAAGAATCATTTAGAGAATGATTATTAGACAATGGTTTTGTAGACAGACAGTGATCTGTCAACAAGAATCATTTAGAGAGTATTATTAGACAATGGTTTTGTAGACAGACAGTGATCTGTCAACAAGAATCATTTAGAGAGTGATTATTAGACAATGGTTTTGTAGACAGACAGTGATCTGTCAACAAGAATCATTTAGAGAGTGATTATCAGACAATGGTTTTGTAGACAGTGATCTGTCAACAAGAATCATTTAGAGAGTGATATGTGTGAAGCTTGACTTGAAGGCAACACACAGCAGCACACACACAAACACACTGGCACACACACAAACTGGCAAACACAACACAAACACACTGCACACACACACAAACTGGCAAACACACACACAAATACACTGGCACACACACAAACTGGCAAACACACAGACAAAAAACTATCACTCACTACAAACACCAACAAACACACAAAACACATACAACACACACCACAAACACACCAACAACACACACACACACACACACCACACAAAAGATGCACAGGAACAAAAGCAGTCATTCACACAGATACAATACACAAAAACAACTATTAAACAGAGACAGAGCTAACAATAAATCAAGCTATTAATTATCATAAGTATATGAAGTCCAAATGCCACATGGAGTAAATGCCTTTTTTTTTTACATTTCATATGATACATTATCAATAAAAATCAGGGTTATAGCATGGAAAAGCAAACACCCCCAAAATGTTAATGAGTTACAAGGGCTTGCCCACCTCCCCACTCCAGCTCCCTCCAGAAAATCTAAATCTGGATCAAGTTTGCATTCAAAATGGCAGGTCTGACAGGTTTTTTTCAGTCTCCTGTATTTCTTCCCAGTCTTCATGATGCATGAGTACAACATATTGTGCCTTCAATTCAGCACATACAATGACACCCGCTCTCACAAAGGAGCTTTCGCAAGATCTCTTGACCTAAGTGTCGTCTGTAATTGTAGGGGAAACATAGTCAGCCCTCTGTGATTTCACTGCACTTCTTCAAACACTTGCATATACATTCACCTTAGCTTCATTTCTGAACACACACACACACACACAACACACACACACATACACGCACACACTGCAATCACGTTAAGTGGGAAGACGTTAAATTGAAGAACAACACGCGCACACACACAGAGTACACATCTGCATTTATACAGAGAGACATCTACACAGAGGGAAAAAACAAGACAGGAGAGAAATACACATGTTAACATCAGTTCTCAGTGCAATACTCATTGTCCAAATGCTCATAAGAAATCAGATCGTACAATTTTATAAATAAACTTTTCAAAATAAACATATGTGACAACACACCATCATTTTCAGATGACAAGTAAGTATTTTTCCCCGCAAAAAATGACCAGGTCATCTTATAATTTGAGATCTGGAAGGCATGGGATAAATCACACACTGCACACAATGACCAGGTCACTTATAATTAGAGACCTGGAAGGCATGGAAAATCACACACTGCACACAGTGTCAGCTAATACACGCTATCTTACAGCTGTATCTGCATCAGCATACCTCAAATAAATCTGTCATGCAGTGTACACACAACGCGGCATGAGTTTTGCTTTGGTATGATGATGTTCTCAACAGCATGTCCTGGTCTGTCAAATATACCAGATACATATATTTCCATTTACACCAATAAATGGAAAAATCACCACTAGGTTTTCTATGTTCTTTTTTCTCTCTTTTCTTTTCTTTTCTTTTTTTTTTTTTTT
Source organism: Conus ventricosus (assembly GCA_018398815.1). NCBI lineage: Eukaryota > Metazoa > Mollusca > Gastropoda > Neogastropoda > Conidae > Conus > Conus ventricosus. The sequence continues at coordinate 177,887,591 of CM031595.1, forward strand.
TTTTTTTTGCCGCCTGATCTTGTGTTTCACTTCGGTGGCATTAGCCCCACACCACTCGCTCCAGCTCCGTCTACAGCCATGAATCGGCTTGTCAAGCTGCAGCCCTTGCAATGCACTGGGAGCAGCCACCATCCAGTCACCAGAGGCAACCCTCCACAGAGACGCAGCACTGCTGTCACATCACTTGTTAGTGTCCAGTGATGCTTGCTCTGGTCCAGCCTACGCAAGGCACCATCTACTGTGTTCCCCACTGTTGACAATCATTCTTAGTTGTGCAGCAAGCGTGAGTGAGTGAGCCTTTCCCCTTTCGTAGGGCACCCCCACATCCGTCCAACAGTCCCCATGAACTTTTTTTTTTCTGTTTCATTTTCCATGCCACTTCGGTGGTTTTCCACCTGTGCTGCTCATTCACAACATTTGAGACTTTTTTAACTGCTGCTTGATGAGGCTGAGGGTGATGAAGATGATGCTACAGATTCACGATGAGATCTGAGACTGCATGACAGGGCTGTACAGTTCGCTTTCAGAACATATCCCACGGTCACCAGGCCTGACAGTTACAGCACTTGTACTGTGGACCAGGAAATTTGAGCAACACTTTCAGAAACACATCCACTGAGTGGATGAAACTCAACTGAGTGGTCCCAGTCTTCCAGTTGTGCCCATGGCATACTCAACTCTGGGTAGGAGCTCGTTGGGGCAGAAAAATCACACAAATAAATGGCTCTGACAGGAATCAATCCCATTATCTTCCAGCCAGGAGTCCAAGACAGTCACCACTATGTCAAAGTGGCTGATGTCCCCATGACGTCGCCAGTACCAGCGACTTGACATCAACTCACCACAGGCACAGACATGGAGAGGAATCAAAACTGAGGTCTTCATGAGAGTACAGCATGAAAGTCCACAGAATCTGAGACCTTGTTTTACGCTGATCGATGAGGATACGGATAATGAAGAGAGTGATATGAGTTCCATTCCAGATTGAGCGTGCATGACAGGGCTGCACTCTATCCTTATTTTCATCATACATCCCAGCGTCAACCAGGCCCGAGAGACACAGACACTTGCAATGTTGGTCAGGAAATTTGAACAACACCCTCTGAACAGGTGCCGGCTGGGGCAGACAATACACAACTGTTGCATGCACTTTTAGATAACATGAATGACCAAATAAAGATTGTCACTGTCCATGTATTGTTCATTTGTTGTTCAGACTCAGGGTGACTCAAAGTCCAAGAGAAATACATTAGTCATCAAAATGTTACTTGGTTTTGTATGCCATGAATACAGAAAATCTTAACTATACATCAATACAGTAGGACAAGCCTGATTTAAGGAAGTATTAAAACAAAAATCAGGCAAGAAACTTTACAATACAAAGCCTCTGACAGCTTTTCTTTTCTTTCTTCTTAAACAAAAACATAGTTTTTGAGAATCCACCCTACTAGACTGTACATTCATTCTTGAAATACATGATCAGAATGTTATCACTATGCTCATTTATACATGATCAGAATATGTTATCATCTATGCTCATTTTATACACCATCAGAATATGTTATCATCTATGCTCATTTTGTACACCAGGGCTCCCACTGAGAACAGGCAAAACTCTCTGAAATTTGGGGGGGGGGGGGGGGGAGGGTGGCAGGCAACCCCCCCCCCCCCCCAACCCCCCTCCCCTCCTCCTTTATTTTTCCTTCACCTGGAAGAATGTTAAAACTTGCTTTCACAATGGTGCCATCTGACACAGATCCAAACATGGTGTGGAGTACCGTTCATGTTTCAGTCCAACCACAAGCAGGACCTTTAGTTCAGACTGCTGCAGTCAGTCTCTCCCTTTGGCATTGTCTAACCAATGTGAGATGCCATATTCCTTTTGGGAAGACTAAATGGCAGACGTTCAGTCTCCCGAAGTAGTTTCCATGCTGTCAATGTCATCTGTTACCATTAGAGAGACCAGCACTCCAAGATTCCATGGTCACTTTTTCTTTTACCCTGTATTTTATTTGTTTGTTTGTTCTGTTTATTTGTTTCTGAATCACATTTTCTACTTCTGCGGAAATCAACAAGGTCGTGGAGAAGTGGGAGCCCTGATAAACATATCATTTAAAGTTCTGTATCGACACACACAGCAAAATATCTAAGTTAATTAACACCAGTATGCACTCAAAAGACAACAAAATCCAGTAAAAAGCTGTTATTCAACAAAAGGCTGACTTGGTATAACATTTACAACAAAATAATGTCAAGACTGACATTTTAGTCTGCTTTTTAGTCCCTAGAAAGTTACTGCTGTCACAGTTGTGACAAAATCAAATGACAGCATTCAAACACTGTTGTAACCGTTAATATGTCATTAGTTAAGACGCACTAATCCAAACAACAACTTAACAGCCTGAGAGCGTTGCCCCTTACCTTCAAATCCCTGTGTACGATCCCATGTAGATGACAATAGTTAACACTCTCTAATATCTGCTGCATGCAGTGACTGAAACAAACAACACAAACCACCAAGACTGAACCATGCACCACGCCATTCAATCATAGACACTCATTTGATGCTTCGTATGTTCTGCACAATGAATCTAACAAATGATGTTCTACAGTAAGGTGCAGTGGCTGGATGGTCCATATGTTCTGTGGAACATGCAAGACACTGATGTTCTACCACGGTATACAGCCATGTGGTGGCCGAGATATTTTACAGCATATGCCTGGACACGAACTATCAGGGCTAGGAATTCCCACATTGGTTTTAGTGAGCTGGGGACATGAAGGCAACAATATCCATATGTCCCCCTTAAACTTCTACCTGCCGTTTTTGGTAAAGGAAACTTCCAGTTATGTGATAACCAATCTGCAGATGGCACGTTCTGCACATACGTGAAAGAAGCTTGACAACAAGAAATAAGGCTTAAGATACAGGGGAATTTATTCCTCCATCATGTATATGGTAAATGAGAAAGTGTTTCCCAGCGTGTGTAAGAGTGTAGAGGAGAAATAAATATTTCAAAAAAATTGTTATGCTTCTTCCATTCACACACTCCTAGACTGAATCAAAATCATGAAATCTCTCTCTCGTGTGTCTCTCTTTCTCTCCACAATAAATCCCCTTCCTATCTGTACTAACCAACGGAGCCAATTACTCAGTTATCCTTGCACTGACAAAGTCAAAAGCTGGTTACCCACTGTACAAGTAGAACTAACATTTCCGCTTGTCTGCCAGAAGGTATTTCTAGCCCTGACTTTCTGTCTGCTCAACCGAAACTACAAAGAGACAATGAGAGCAACAGGAAGGAAGAAAGGAGAGAGAAACAGGAAATGACTGTGGGGAAAAAAGGTTTTTGTAATATCTTACACGCATTAATACAGTTCGGCTTTTCAGCTTCTGGCTGACTCCTTCATAACTACACTAAACTGAATTGCTTGTTGCATATGCTCCACCACCACCCTCCCTCCCCCCTCCCCCCTCATCATTTCCACCTCATGGCCGTCCGCTTCTGGCTAACTCTACTGATAATAATACTGTACATGGTTATGTTTGAAATGATCATTTACGTTGTTTAGTCATTCTCCTATACCTTGTTCTCAATCCCCAAACTGCTCTAATAGTCCCAAACTTGATCATTTTATCTTGCATTTTCAGGCTTTGTTCATGCAAAATGTTTTACTTACTTAGAACAGAGAAAAGAAAATAAAATTTACGGTTTTTCTAGTTCTTCATTCATATGAAAAATGAAGTGTTCACCGACCTGTGTATGTGTGTGTGTTGTGTGTGTGTGTGTGTGTGTGAGTGTGTGTGTGTGTGTGTGTGTGTGTGTGAGTGTGTGTGTGTGTGTGTGTGGTGTGTGTGTGTGTGTGTGCATCGTGTGTGTGTGTGTGCATCTGTGTGTGTGTGATGTGGTGTTCGTTGTGCATATGTGTGTGTATGTGTTGTGTGTGTGTGTGTGTGTGTGTTGTGTGTGTGTGTGTGTGTCATGTGTGTGTGTGTGTGTGGTGTGTGTGTGTGTGTGTGTGTGTGTGTGTGTGTGTACAAGCACAAAAGCTGTGTGTAATTCATAAGTGATAATTCCTGACTGAACAGCTCGATCCTTGTACTCCATAATCTTGTTAAGCAACCTGTGACATAACGGCACACTGTTTCACACAGATACCACTCCAGTGATTTGCTCTCTCAAATGGCAGTGCGAACATTCCCATCCATACCCTTCCACTGAGGACTACACCCACCACCCAATCAACACTCCCACCCATCTCACACTCACACCGTCAAGGACATATCAATGAGAGTTTACATCCTATCTCCTACTCCTACGTGGCTCCTTCCATCGTTCTGCCCATGATTCTGACCCCACTCCCCAAGCTGCCACTCTTCTGGAGATACCATTTAGGAGTCAGGGGACAGAAAGGGCAGGCAGCCTTTGAACTGCTTGACATTCCCATTCCCTATCACTTGATCAATGCAGGGCTTTGGATGAAATCGATCTTCCACTACGTTAGTTGTGAACATACAGAGGACTTGATTTTGGCTTTATTCACAGTGTGTCATCAGCCCTCTCAAAAAATGATAACCAGACCCAAATCTGATTTCTAAAAATTTCATAAACCCAAATTTTATTCAAATAAATTCTATATCCTGGATTTTTCCCTCCCAAACTGACAATTTGCAAATTATTTTTAAACCAAGGAAATCCCTGGGGAAAAAAGTGTTTAGGGTAGGCAGCTATGATTACAATGACAGCGTTCAGCCCAGCAACATCCAATGGAGTTGATTATGCACACAAAGGAATCTTCCTGCATGCAGACCTCGGTCCTTTCCATTAGGTATCAATCAACACACTGGGTGTCCGTGCATACAACGCCTGATGACCAGAATACTGTACATTTGGAAGTGGTGTAAGGGTTGGGGCTGACAGAGGAGAAGGAGAAGAGCTGGGGGGGGGGGGGGGGAGGAGCATGTGTGCATGTGTGTATGTGAGTGTGAGCATGCGTTGTGCGCACATGTGAGAGAGGAAGACCAGAGAGCAAACTAACTTGAACATTTCTGATCCCAACAACTTATTCGTTTCTAGTGTAGTTCATTGAACCTATTAGCAACAATGAGAACTCTAAGCCATGCCTTCTCCTTTTTCACCGTTTTCTTTAGCCAATCATTTTCTCTCATTTTTTCTCTGAAAATGTTCAGAATGTTTTGCCTTTTTGTTTTAATAACACATATTTGCACTTCATCTGAACTTTCTTCTCAAAAGTTCTATTCTTCTTCCTAATACTGGTTCTCAAAAACAGTAGGTCACCACGCGAGTAGGTCACCAGGTTACTGACAGTTGTACATGTTTCAAATTGCAATGATTTTTTTTTTCACATTGATAATGATATGTATAGAAAGTAAGAGCAGCAAAACAATTCAAGGCACCTGAATAGATCAAACTGCCTACCAAGATGTGCATTTTTCAAGTTATTTTCTCTGTAACTGTGGTTACATCTTCCAAGACCACATTCTTTCCATTTGCCCCTTTTGCTTTCTCAGCCTGAATAACCTTTTTCCCCCGTTTCACTTCCCCTCCAGAAAATAAATGACTTCAAAATTCTTCCCTTTTTTACTAACACACATCCAGTCAATTAAGTTAAGTGTTAACATGAAGAAATAGACACTGGTAAAAACAAAAGAAAAACCCAGTGACATTCATAATAAAGCATGGAGCATTAAATATGCAGCAACTCAAAATGGTGCCTGCATACAAGTTCAAAACATGAAAAACTAATCAGCTTCAGCACATAATCCTGCATTTTTAGTGACAGAAATGAACCATGCATGCTGCAATTCATTGATCCATGACAAGAGTAATAACAAAGCTAATCTGATGCTGATACAAGCAATTAGTTCTAAACATACTGCTAATGCAAAGGCCGCTCTTAACTGAACAAACGTTGAGACTGTCAATCTACTTTGTCTCGTTAATGATCTTGGCAACCTTGTCTTTCCTTGTCTTTGTCCTTTGATCTTTCACTTTATCATCTAAGATCCTTGACTTACACTTATCTCACCGACCCTTAGTTCATGGAGGAAAAAGGTTTTCTCATTATGTTCTGGGAAATATCAGGATTTAAGCAAAGAGAACTAACCATAAAACAGTTCTGTAATAAAAATAAATTGTGAGTGGGTGAGAAACTGTTCCACGATTGGTTGATGTAAACTGACTTTCAACTTTAAATGCAAACATTTAATTAAGCACAGTTGTAACATTCAATTTCATCATGCTTTTTTTTAAAAAAATGACATTTTTGAAAGATTGATGAAACTGATCTCACATCCTCTTCAGAACAATCCCAAGTTCCAGAGACCAAACACTATAACCATGTCCAGCACTGGCAAGAATTTTGTGGATTGTGTTTCTCTCCCTTGAGTACAGATTGTTCAAACAACAACTAAGAATCAGCCTGTAGTTTGTTGTAAAATCAGCAATCTTATCTAACTAGATGCTGGTTGCAGAGTTCACTTTAAAAGAAAACTATAGTTTGTCATTGTTCATGACCTAGATACTTGAACTAGCGGAAGACTTCACTTCAAAGAAGAACTATAGCTTGTCACTGTCAATGATCTAGAGACGTGAACCAACAGTCCATTCAGTTAAGAACAGCCTCCACAGACCCAGTCAACAGTTTGTATGACAGAATGCTACTGTTGCATTCTCACTGACCTTCAAATCTCGATGGATTACACTATGTATGTGACAGTTGTGTACACCTTCTAATATCTGCTGTATGCAGCGGCTGAAAGGTGTACATTCACAAATGGAAACATGACAATCATTTTAAATGAAAATCACATGAATACACTGACAGACTGATGGACACATACATACACATCAACATACACTCTGATTTTTCAGTTACTAATCACTAACAAGTACCTATCTTGTTGGCAATCATGTGAAACATATTTCAATTTTTTTATCACTAAAATCACACATAATGTGAGCATCAATTTAGCATGCTAAACCATATACTGTCATGTGTTTGTGTTGTGTTGTGTTGTGTTGTGTTGTGTTGTGTTGTGTTGTGTTGTGTGTTGTGCTGTGTGGGTGCGTGTGTGTGCGTGTGTGCACGCACTGCGTGTGTATGTGTGTGTGTGTGTGCACATACGAGTGCATGCTTGTATGTACGTGTATGTGCAGAAACAAAAATAGGTAACAACTGCAATTACATGTCTACATCACAGAAATGTATGTGTGTGCATGAATGTATGAGTTCATATTTCCATATCAGCATGTAAGACAATGTAAACTAATGTACGTATATGTACACCTGCATCACCACGTCAGCACCTGTGAATAGATATCTTATTTTTCATTAAACCAAATGACCATCAACGAAGTCTCATCTAACACGTATATTACTGAGTACATATCTTTTCTATAACAAATATTTATCTGCAAACAGCTGGTTTCCTTCTATATTTACACAATGAACTGGTCTCTGATTTCAGAATGACATGAGAACCCACCATGAGGGCAGAATATGACAAATCAAGGTACATCATATGAACGGACTGCAACCTTTTGATTTCCTGAACTAATAATTACTCACAGTGAAGAGATAGTTTTAGTTTACAAACTTAAAGATAAGTTCTGCTGGAAGGAATATGATCAGGGCATGACATACCTTGCATCTGCTTCACTGTAGAATTCCCTTGCAACGATATCCTCAAACAACTCTCCTCCAGTCACCCTGAAACCAGATTTTTCACATACATGAGTAAGAGTAACTGTCCTGCCTACAGTTCAATGTCTCATCCTCAACGTTAGCTCAAAGTAAAACACAACCATCACAGTACCCTGACAACATTCCAGATACTTTTCTTTCAAAGTAAAACACAACCATCACAGTGCCCTGACAACATTCCAGATACTTTTCTTTCAAAGTAAAACACAACCATCACAGTCCCCTGACAACATTCCAGATACTTTTCTTTCAAAGTAAAACACAACCATCACAGTGCCCTGACAACATTCCAGATACTTTTCTTTCAAAGTAAAACACAACCATCACAGCACCCTGACAACATTCCAGATACTTTTCTTTCAAAGTAAAACACAACCATCACAGTCCCTGACAACATTCCAATACTTTTCTTTCAAGTAAAAACAACCATCACATCCCTGACAACATTCCAGATACTTTTCTTCAAAGTAAACATAACCATCACAGTCCCCTGACAACATTCCAGAACTTTTCTTTCAAAGTAAAACACAACCATCCCAGTCCCCTACAACATTCCAGATACTTTCTTTCAAGTAAAACACAACCATCACAGTCCCCTGACAACATTCCAGATACTTTCTTTCAAATAAACACAACCATCACAGTCCCTGACAACATTCCAGATACTTTTCTTTCAAAGTAAAATACAACCATCACAGTCCCCTGACAACATTCCAATACTTTTCTTTCAAAGTAAAACACAACCATCAAGTCCCTGACAACATTCCAGATACTTTTCTTTCAAAGTAAAACACAACCATCACAGTACCCTGACAACATTCCAGATACTTTTCTTTCAAAGCAAGCAAGGAGCTCATGGAGAGTTTTTAAACATTTGAATATTTGTTAAGAACTGGATCATTATAGCTGTTTGTGCCAATGACGTAACACAATTTGTGGTGGCAACGGGCACTGCCAGACACCCTTCACTGCCAGACATTCCTTCACTGCCAACATTCCTTACACCGCCAGAGATTTCCTTTCACTGCCAACATTCCTTCACTCCAGATCCTTCCTTCACTGCCTACATTCCTTCACTGCCAACATTCCTCACTGCCAGACACCCTTCACCTGCCAACATTCCTTCCTTCACCCCAGACATCCCTTCACTGGCCAGACATTCCTTCACTGGCCAGACCATTCCTCACTGCCAGACATTCCTTCAATACCCCAGACATTCCTCACTGCAACATTCCAGACTTTCTTTCACGCCAACATTCCTTCACACTGCCAGACATTCCTTCACTGCCAGAACATTCCTTCAACCGCCAAACACATCCATCACACCGCCGAAAATTCCTTCACCGCCTGACAGTCCTTCAAACACCAGACATTCCTTCACTGCCAGAACATTCTTCAACTGCCAGACAATTCCTTCACTGCCAGACATCCTTCACTGCCAGACATTCCTTCACCGCCAGACATTCCTTCACTGCCAGACATTCCAGACATTCCTTCACTGCCAGACATTCCTCACTGCCAGACATTCCTTCACTGCCAGACATTCCAGACATTCCTTCACTGCCAGACATTCCTTCACCAGACATTCCTACGCCAGACATTCCATTCACTGCCAACATTCCAGACATTCCTTCACTGCCAGACATTCCATCACTGCCTGACATTCCTTCACTGCCAGACATTCCAGACATTCCTTCACTGCCAGACATTCCTTCCTTCACCGCCAGACATTCCTTCACTGCCAGACATTCCCTCACTGCCAGACAGACATTCCTTCACTGCCAGACATTCCTTCACCGCCAGACATTCCTTCACTGCCTGACATTCCAGACATTCCTTCACCGCCAGACATTCCTTCACTGCCAGACATTCCTTCACTGCCAGACATTCCAGACATTCCTTCACTGCCAGACATTCCTTTACTGCCAGACATTCCTTCACTGCCAGACATTCCAGACATTCCTTCACTGCCAGACATTCCTTCACTGCCAGACATTCCAGACATTCCTTCACTGCCAGACATTCCAGACAATTCCTTCACTGCCAGACATTCCTTCACTGCCAGACATTCCTTCACTCCAGCTCCAGACATTCCTTCACTGCCAGACATTCCTTCACTGCCTGACATTCCAGACATTCCTTCACTGCCAGACATTCCTTCACTGCCAGACATTCCTTCACTGCCTGACAATTCCACGAAATTCCTTCACTGCCAGACATTCCTTCACTGCCTGACATTCCAGACATTCCTTCACTGCCAGACATTCCTTCACTGCCAGACATTCCTTCACTGCCTGACATTCCAGACATTCCTTCACTGCCAGACATTCCTTCACTGCAATGACATTCCAGACATTCCGTCACTGCCAGACATTCCTTCACTGCCAGACATTCCAGACATTCCTTCACTGCCAGACATTCCTTCCCTTCACTCCGCCAGACATTCCTCCAATCACCCAGCCAGACATTCCTTCACCGCCAGACATTCCTTCACTGCCAGACATTCCATTCCTTCACTGCCAGACATTCCTTCACTGCCAGACATTCCTTCACTGCCTGACATTCCTTCCACTGCCAGACACTTGCAGACATTCCTTCATCTGCCTGACATTCCTTCACTGCCAGACACTCCAGACATTCCTTCACTGCCAGACATTCCTTCACACGCCAGACATTCCTTCACTGCCAGACATTCCTTCACCGCCAGACATTCCTTCCTTCACCGCCAGACATTACTTCACTGCCAGACATTCCTTCACTGCCTGACATTTCCTTCACTGCCTGACATTCCTTCACTGCCAGACATTCCTTCACTGCCGACATCCAGACATTCCTTCACTGCCAGACATTCCTTCACTGCCAGACATTCCTTCACCGCCAGACATTCCTACCTTTACCGCCAGACATTCCTTCCTTCACCGCCAGACATTCCTTCACTGCCAGACATTCCAGACGTTCCTTCACTGCCTGACATTCCTTCACTGCCAGACATTCCTTCACTGCCAGACATTCCTTCACTGCCAGACATTCCTTCACCGCCAGACATTCCTTCACTGCCAGACACTCCTTCACCTCCAGACATTCCTTCACTGCCAGACATTCCTTCACTGCCTGACATTCCATGACATTCCTTCACTGCCAGACATTCCCTCCTGCCAGACATTCCTTCACCGCCAGACATTCCCAGACATTCCTTCACTCCAGACATTCCTTCACGCCAGACATTCCAGACATTCCTTTCACTGCCAGACATTCCTTCAATCACCGCCAGACATTCCTTCAACCCGCCAGACATTCCTTCAACTGCAGACATTCTCACTGTCAGACATTCCTTCACTGCCAGGCATTCCTTCACTGCCAGACATTCCTTCACTGCCTGACATTCCAGACATTCCTTCACTGCCAGACATTCCTTCCTTCACCGCCAGACATTCCTACCTTCACTGCCAGACATTCCTTCCTTCACCGTCAGACATTCCGTCCTTCACCGCCAGACATTCCTTCACTGCCAGACATTCCTTCACTGCCTGACATTCCAGACATTCCTTCACTGCCAGACATTCCTTTACCGCCAGACATTCCTTCACCGCCAGACATTCCTTCACTGCCAGACATTCCTTCCTTCACCGCCAGACATTCCTTCCTTCACCGCCAGACCTTCCTTCACTGCCAGACCTTCCTTCACTGCCAGACATTCCTTGACTGCCAGATATTCCTTCACCGACAGACATTCCTTCCTTCACTGCCAGACATTCCTTCCTTCACCGCCAGACATTCCTTCCTTCACCGCCAGACATTCCTTCCTTCACTGCCAGACATTCCTTCACTGCCAGACATTCCTTCAACCGCCAGACATTCCTTCCTTCACCGCCAGACATTCCTTCCTTCACCGCCAGACATTCCTTCACTGCCAGACATTCCTTCACTGCCAGACATTCCTTCACTGCCAGACATTCCTCACTGCCAGACTGACTCGCCATGGTGAACAAACAGCAGCAGCTACACCCTTACTGTTGTTCATGTTGTGCTACCAGTACAACACACTAGTCATGTGATGGGTTAAAGGGTAAAGGTTAAAGTCCCATAGTCTAATGGCAGTAAGGGCAGTGAACGTCAGAACTTCATCTTGCCTCAGGCACAGTATTATGGAGAGCGGCGCCCATCCCTCTCTATCCGCCACCTTCAACCTTCCCTGAGTTAAATCAGGTACAAGTTCACTGCTGGGTGGACTAACAAGAATTTCAAGGTGTAAACATCTGTCCGCACAAGTGGATGATCATGGGAAAGGATGATATGTACATTACATAAAACCTAAATATAACAAGATGAAAAAAAACATGATTTCAGTATCAGACATAATCAAGTGAAATCCAAATTTGAAGAATTCTGTACCATTAGTTTTACAATTACACAAAATTGTTCTCACATAAACTGTTCAGAAAAATCAGCACATGCTTATCATTTGTTCAGAATTTGACATAATAAAAGTCACATTATACTTTTACTAAGGGTGGCGATTCTGAAGTAACTAATTTCATCAATGTTCATCCATCTGTACCGTCTGCGACCAAACCCACCAAACAAATACTATTCTGTGGAAGCTGCAGGTTCTACCTAGCCACTGTTGAACACATGCATGGAACTAGACATTCCATCGCACACAGAAACACTACATAAAAGGATAAGAAAAAGCGATGTGGGGTGACCAGAATACTTTGCCACTGAAACATTCTTCAGCAGCTGAAGAAAGGAGAGGAAGCCAAGAACCAAGGCCATCCAGCAAGGCCACTAGGGGCAGTGGACCACATGGGAGACCACTCCCATGAAGTCACAACTGCAATGACAAATGGATCGGCTTCATCCTCAGCTTTGTATGTGACCTACTCTCCCAATTCAAACCCACTGAAATGGAGGAAAACAGCTGAGTCTGCATGTCTGCTTTGTCAGGGCAGACAGACAGTGGGACATGTCCTCAGTCCATGCAGAGCAGCACCAACCCAGGCAAGGCAGACACGGAGACAGACAGACAGTGGGACATGTCCTCAGTCCATGCAGAGCAGCACCAACCCAGGCAAGGCAGACACGGAGACAGACAGACAGTGGGACATGTCCTCAGTCCATGCAGAGCAGCACCAACCCAGGCAAGGCAGACACGGAGACATAACCAAGTACTTATGGAGACTGAACATGTGGTCAGCATTGCCAGGGAAACACTTCGCCGCCAGGAGCTCAAACAACGACTTTTGTAAATGGAAGGAGGCCAAAGATCATGGTCTGGAACAGTTGTGACATCAAAAGCATGGAACTGGGGTTTACTGCATGGAGGGGATTCCAGAGTGGCAAAACCATCCTGGGATTGTCAGGAAGAATGGCGTAAGACTGGAAACAGTGCTCCTCTCAGGTTCATCAAAGAACTGTTTCTGACTGAACTCACTGTGCCATATGAACACAGAATGGAACAATCTCAGGTCTTTTTCTACAAGACTGAAAAGCATGCCAGTCTAGCCAGCAGCTTGAGGGAATCTGGCTTCCAAACCCAAGCTGGAGTAAGTCAGTGTGTTGACTCATCTGCCGAGAAGGCTCATGAAACAACTCAGGTTTTCTGGTAAAAAGAAGAGGAGAACCCTAAAGGCAATGGCTCAGTTTGACTGAGGTGAAATAAAAGTGTAATGCTTAAATTTCGCTGCTTTGAACAGGTGTCCGACAGCAATGTAAGCAAAACATCTGTCTAAAAAGGCAACATCTAGACACATTCACCAATTCAGAACTTGCTGGTTCAAATCCTGGTAGTGCCAGGAAAAACACCCTAGAATTACCATCACCAGCAGATATCAATTTACAATGTGACATTTTCTCATGATATATAGGACTCTGCACTGATAAAAAGCATGTTAATTTTTTTGTGATTTTTTTATGTCCTACTACAAAGAAGGGACATGAAGAATTTCACAATTACTTCCCCTTGGGATAAAACAATCTTGCTTCCACTCAGGAACAAACTCAACAATTACTTCCCCTTGGGATAAAACAATCTTGCTTCCACTCAGGAACAAACTCAACATTTACTTCCCCTTGGGATAAAACAATCTTGCTTCCACTCAAGAGCAAACTGAAAGGACTGATCCACTATTTGACTGGCGTTGGTGGAAGGCTGCCCACTCCCCAAAGCCTTTTGTGTCATTCACTCGTCAGCTCAAGTGCTGCATCACTGTGCACTGAAACTATGCCTGGGATCCAAAGGTTTACCAGCAAATTCAAAAACATATACTGAAGAGGGCAATGCTCGCTGGAAATTACAACAAACTAACTTTGAAACACATTGTCTCTCAATGGGCCCACTACAATCCTTGCTTTATTGGCTACAGTGGAAATGAGGAACTAATTTAAATGGCATCGACGATCGGGCACAGATATTTGAAATTACAGCTCTGCTGTCTGATATAACGGGTTTGATCCAGGTCCATTGTTCACTGTAATACACCATTATCGAAGATTTCTGCACCCATACTCACACTTCAGTTTGAGTGTCTGACCTGACTTCATAAACCTCTGCCTGTTTTCTGCCCTTCAATCCACCTATCCATCTCTAGGGCTGTCAGTCCAAATAACCTTTCTTCCACTTGATTGTTTGTTATTCCTCATACATTTTTCTTTTGTTTTGTTTACTTGTTTTTTCACCCTTTTAATTTTCTTCTTTTTTTTTTAGACTCATTCTCTTAACACTTATTGTTATTTTCTATCTTCATGAATATATGCTATCAGTGATTGCATTATCAATACAAATGTTTGAGACAAAAATCATCACTCTAGCTTGAAGTTGAAAATTAGCAAGTCTTGCTGAAGTAGACAGTCAGCTTTAGATTGGATATAAAGCGTCTAAGCATTATTAAAGTGAGGAAATGAAACATGAAACAAGAGAAAACACATAAATACCATTCCTCCCTAAATTTGTCCCCACTGCGTACTCAGTTACTCACACGCGCACACACACAAAGCGAGCGAGAGAGGACACACACACAGACACACAGACACACACACACACACACACTTCCACTCAATTCATTATTGCCCTGCCAACAGCATAGAGCTGTATCAGGGCTGTCTCCTCACTGAATCAACTCTCAATGTACATGGGAAAGAAAAAATAGCAAAGAAACCCAACCCCCTCCCCCCACATATATAACTGATTAAAACCATTCTCTAAACACACTCTGAAACTGCGCGCGCGCCACACACACACACACACACACACACACACACACACACCACACACTCACATTCAGCAGGTATGTCTCCAGTCTCTCCCAACAACCCATGGTTACTCGATCTAGCAACAACTAAAATGTTTCACTCAGTCAGACAATCAAAGGAATAGGGGAGGGGGCGTGGGGAGGGGGAGAGAGAGAGAGAATAAAAACAGAGAGAAGGGGGAAGAAAGAGAAGAGAGAGAGAGAGAGAGAGAGAGAGAGAGAGAGAGAGAGAAGAGAGAGAGATGAGAGGATAAAACGAGAGACAGAGAAAGGGAGGGAGAGACAGACAGAGAGAGAGAGAGAGAGAGAGAGAGAGAGAGAGAGAGAGAGAGAGAGAGAGAGAGAGAGAGAAGAGAGAGACAGAGAGAGAGACAGAGAGAGAGAGGAGACGAGAAAGGGAGCATGTCATTAGGTTCAGTTGGTAAAATCAGTATGCCTTCTTCATACACTCAAACTCAAAGACAGACTGGGAGGAAGGTGGGATGGAAGGTGTGGGGAGGCAGGGGGATGAGAAAAGGTCAGACAGACAGACAGAGTGAGAGAGAGACTGAGACTCTGTGTGTGTGTGTGTGTGTGTGTGTGTGTGTGTGTGTGTGTGTGTGTGTGTGTGTGTGTTTGAGAGTGAAAGCACCCACACCCTTGTGTGTACTTGTGCATGCATGTGTGTGTGCACGTGTATGTAATGAAAGAAAGGAGTCTGGGCACTTCATTTTTTTGTAATGAAAGCAAAATAAACCACCACCTTTTAACACTGCCTGAACAAATCTTGTTCAGCTATTTTTAAGCCACAGGGTGTGCCACAAAACATTCCAGCATAGATGCTATCTATCTCGTCCCCCCCCCCATACCTTCCCTCCCTTCTTCACTTCAATGACCGCTACTATCCCTGCCATCCCTCCATCCACCACCCCACACGTCCTCCCCACCTTGAACACTGCCACTGACCAACCCAATAAAACTAATGCTAACATACTGATCTATGTACCAGAGTACCATTATGGCAACTATTTCTGGTCAACAAAGTCTAAAATACTCTCCCCCCCCCCCCCCCCCCCCCCCCCCCACAAGAAAACAAGCAGCACAACCATGCAGACATCAAATTTCTCACTATAGTATTTTTTTTATTTTCTACTTCCAGCTCTTCTTTTACTTTCACTTATACAAAGAAAAAAGAAAAAAAAAAAGTTTGGCAAACTCATGGTGTGGGACCCCCTGCTTTCTACAGTGACTTATCTTTAATCACACTTCTCTCCATGCTGTTTTCGCTCCATCAAAGATCAAAGTGAATGAAGTTAGAAAACATCACAAATGTTCACCAAATGCCAAACAAACACACATAAGTTGGCATATTTCAACTAATTTGGCCTATTTATCTGACAAATGGAAAAGAAGCTATCTTTCAAAGGGAAAACTCAACTGCCGGGGAAGGGGAAAGGGGGGGGGGGGGGGGGGGGGGGGGGGGGAGCCTAAATTCCAGAGCTGCCAAATGTTTTTTCCCTTTCTGTAACAGTGTGGCCAGACACAAACAGGTGCTTTAGTTGTTGTTTTTTTCTTCTCTACTTCTTGCTCATTGAATAGTGTGTTTATGCAATCCAAAAAAATATCAAGACTGGCCAACCAGTTCTTGAGCTGTGACTAACCGACTGTGTGATGCTTCAATCAATACAAAGCCCTTGAATGATTAATGGGGCATGATCAATGAACACACGAGCCCCAACCAAAGCTTCCAACATCTCTGAAGGGATTACGCTGCACATGTTACAATGAAGCGTCATAGTGGTCTTTGCAGTCGACCATGGTTGAATACGGTTCATCACATGCATGCCACCACATCAACTCGGTCTCTTAACAACCGCCGCCGACCAGTTCAAAAAGACAGCCTTATGTCAATATAGTAAACATGGCTGCGGAGAATAACCTGGTATTTCACAAAAACCTGTTCACTGGACATTGTTTCACCCACGAATGTTTGAATTCAACAAGAAGCCAACTTCCAGAATACAGTATATGCCTCTGCGGTGGCAAATGCAACTTTGTTTACAGCACGTTGAAACAGGGTATATACACATAATACATAAAAGCATGCAAGCAAGTGTGCACGCACACATGCACGCACGCACGCACACATGCACACACACACACACCACACACACACACACACAACAAACACAACACTATACTCACAGATCGAACACTAGGTAATGGAACCCATCATCCTGTATACTGTCATGTAACCGCACTGAAACAAAGAAAGAACTAAAATTGAAATTGTTATTTCGTTCATCAGTCTGAATGTCATGTTTCATTATCAAGAACTGATGAGTGTGCATGTCTGCATGCATGCAAGCATGTTTCTGTGCATGCATGTATGAGCATTTCTCTGTGTGTACGTGCGTGCGTGCAGTGTGTGTGTGTGTGTGTGTGTGTGTGTGTGTGTGTGTGTGTGTGTGTGTGTGTGTGTGTGTGTGCATGTGTGCATGTTTCTGCATGCATGTGTGTGTGTGTGAGTGTGTATGTGGTGTCACATGTGTGAGTGTGAGTGCATAAGCAAGTATGTGTGTGAGTGTGCTTGTGTGTGTGCGCACATGCAAGTTGCCTGCTTGCATGCATGGTGTGGATACATGTCTCTGTGTGTACATACTTGTGATTGTCAGTAAAAGAGTAAAGGGTGTGGCATAGCATCACCTTTTTAAAGGAAGAAGGAGGATTATCCAAAGCGCAACTTTTTCACATCATCCTATTTTTCAAGACCAAAACTAATCCAGCTGCAGCTCATCTCAAAGAAGAAAAATATCAACAATTTACATTTTTACCTACCAATTTTGTCCAAAATGATTCAAAACAGTTTACTACAGAAGATAAACAAAGAAGAAAAATATCAACAATTTACATTTTTACCTACCAATTTTGTCCAAAATGATTCCAAACAGTTTACTACAGAAGAAAACAAAGAAGAAAAATATCAACAATTTACATTTTTACCTACCAATTTTGTCAAAAATGATTCAAAACAGTTTACTACAGAAGATAAACAAAGAAGAAAAATATCAACAATTTACATTTTTACCTACCAATTTTGTCCAAAATGATTCCAAACAGTTTACTACAGAAGATAAACAAAGAAGAAAAATATCAACAATTTACATTTTTACCTACCAATTTTGTCCAAAATGATTCAAAACAGTTTACTACAGAAGATAAACAAAGAAGAAAAATATCAACAATTTATTTTTTTACCTACCAATTTTGTCCAAAATGATTCCAAACAGTTTACTACAGAAGATAAACAAAGAAGAAAAATATCAACAATTTACATTTTTACCTACCAATTTTGTCCAAAATGATTCCAAACAGTTTACTACAGAAGATAAACAAAGAAGAAAAATATCAACAATTTACATTTTTACCTACCAATTTTGTCAAAAATGATTCCAAACAGTTTACTACAGAAGATAAACAAAGAAGAAAAATATCAACAATTTACATTTTTACTTACCAATTTTGTCCAAAATGATTCCAAACAGTTTACTACAGAAGATAAACAAAGAAGAAAAATATCAACAATTTACATTTTTACTTACCAATTTTGTCCAAAATGATTCAAAACAGTTTACTACAGAAGATAACAAAGAAGAAAAATATCAACAATTTACATTTTTACCTACCAATTTTGTCCAAAATGATTCAAAACAGTTTACTACAGAAGATAAACAAAGAAGAAAAATATCAACAATTTACATTTTTACCTACCAATTTTGTCCAAAATGATTCCAAACAGTTTACTACAGAAGATAAAATGCATAAGTGACGTTTCAGTGCTACACATTTGATGAATATTGGGTAGAAAAGTACCCTCACAAACAACTTATTTAGGAATTATGGCAACTGTGCCATTTGGTAATATCAAGTTAAATCCTCAGACTGCCTCCAACAGAAAGAACCTAAAACAAAAGAGGTATGGCTTCACTAAGGGAATTTCACAAGGGAATGCGCGTGCGTGTCTGCGTGCATGGGTGCGTGTATGCGTGCGTGTGCATGCGTGCATGCTTAAATGCAAGTTTGCATGCATGTGTGTACATGAATTTGTATGTGCACATGTATTTGTTGTAGTGTGTGTGTGTGTGTGTGTGTGTGTGTGTGTGTGTGTGTGTGTGTGTATGTGTGTGTGTGTGTGTGTGTTGTGTGTGTGTGTGTGTGTATGTCTGCGAACTCAGGTGTGCTCACTTGCATTTGCGTTGTTCATATGACAGCATGCACACACGTAAACACATGAATATACACACACACACTCTCTCTCTCTCTTTCTCCCTTTTTTCTCTCTCTGTCTTTCTGACCAGTGTAACAATTCACCTAAGAACTGCCACACCAACATAGTACAACCAAGGCGCCCTTCACCAGAGATGGCAGCCAGAGTTATTCCTACCTGGGGCCTCTAAAACCACACCTCTTCTACCTGGGGCCTCTAAAACCACACCTCTTCACACCATGTTTTTCTTCTGCTGGCAGCACCTTTCACTGCGGCACCAACAGCAACATCCTAGGTTACAAGACATACAGGTGGCAAGCCATGCCAAACAACTCTAGCCCCCACTTCTCTTCCTGGAAACCTTCAGTGTAAACACTGAAACATGCAGGCCAAATATAATAAACCTCAAAACGGCATCAGCGCGCTTGCTGGTGCAACCTTTCATTCTCTTTCTCTCTCAAGTCCCGTCTATGAGAGGGTAGACAAATTTTATGAATACAGTTGAGTATAGCATAGTATATTTTCATAAGCTGTTTCCTTTCTCATGATGGATCAAGAGCAATTTGGCATTCAGCATCCTGTACGTAAACCCCTTCTGTTTGGGTCCTGAATTATCTGAATATACATTTCTTTTAATATTCATATTCTGTGACTACTGACAGCACACAGACAACACACACACACACAACAACACACACACACCACACACACACACACACACAGCCCTGATGTGGCCCTTTGCGGTCGGCTGGGCTATAAGCAACATTATCTTATCTATACACACACACACAACTTTTCAACCTCAAGATCACTACAGACATAGATCTGTGACTACACAGACACACACACACAAACTTTTCAACCTCAAGATCACTACAGACATAGACATGCATTTTCAATTTGTTTTTCATGTCTTCACTTATAAGTCATAACACACAATGAAACATATTGTTTTAGAGTGTTGGGACTTGCATGATGTGAGACACAAACATTTTACAGCAGATTCCATGAAAACCTTGTTCAGAGATGTTCCGCCTAACACGATCTTTGAGTTCTTGAAAGAGATTAACATTTTTCATCGAATCTGAGATTTTACAGTGGAAAGTTTTTTAACAAAATTTCGGATGGGTTTTTAGAAGATGTATTTTAAAGAATTGTGTGAATGAATGACTTGTGAGTTGATTTTAACGTGGTGACCTGATATGGCCTTTTGTGGTCGGCTGGGCTATAAGCAACATTACCTTACCTTACCTCGTAGATACTTTCAATCAGGATGCGAAAACTCAAAATGTGTACTTTAATCAATCACACTTCCCTCTAGACAAAAAACATTCAGCCCAGTCATGCTAAATGTTAACTCTTTTTTCAGCATCATTAAAGATGTTAAATGAATTCATTTGCTTGAATGAGTCATGTCAAGTGGGCAGGTTAATCTGTCTGCTTTGTGGACATTGATTCCTTTCTAGTTTCTCTCACATTTCTGGGCTCGGTGTGGAATCTACCAGATCCCACTCACACTTGTGCTTTACCACTCCCACTCTTTTCTGTCTCACCCTCCCAAGACAGCAAACCATGAACTGAAATTTTAAAGAAAATTACACTGAATCAACCTTTACCATTTCCATCGAGATGAGCTACTTCGAATGCAAACAGTATTTTCAGACTAGTGTGATCAGATACAGACACTGCTCACACAATTTCCATCACAAAGTACAGATTTCAGAGAAACAGTCCTGAAGACAGAACATCATTTGGCCCCGATCAATTGACTGTACCAGATCAACCAAAGAACTGCAGCACTTTAAGGATCACCACACATTCAATGACCATCAGCATTATTTTCTTATTTATTCACTGACCATCAGCATTATCTCTTATTTATTCACTGACCATCAGCATTATTCTTATTTAATTTATTCACTGACCATCAGCATTATTTCTTGTTTGTCTGGTGGAACAAGAAAAACAGCTGTGAACTCCACCAGAGATCAATGCAAGGCACAACTCAAAACATCCCACTGCAGTGTCTAGAGTTTGTTTAAATGGAAGTTAAAGGTTGATGGTACACTGACTGCTTTCCCTCCAATCTTATGCTTACAACCTTTTGAAGACCTTCAGTGTTCACTGGTTTCGCCTTTTGGTTTCTGTGTGCAATACCAAACTCGAAAGCTTCTCAGGAAAAGTTTCAATTTCAGCAATTTTAGTATGGCAGCGTTCTTTGGTAAACAATGCCGAAAATGTAGAGCACCGTCTTCTGCATGAGATCCTGTTACAGGTAATGTATCTGCTTCATTCATCATGCTGGAGGCCACATTAAAAGGCTTACTGAATAGCTACAGTATTTTTCTGAAGCTTAATAACGTCAACCTTTACCCACACACCTCCTTCCTTTTCCCCTGCTCCATCACCCCACTCCATTTCATTTTCCTCCCCCTTCCCATACCCTCCATTCCCTCTCCCCTATCAAGGGGTTAAATTACAATGACAGTGCAAACACTGACAACAATAAAAACAAAATGAACACATAAAAAAAGGTCTGCTTCACCCAGTTTCTGGTTATTTTGCCACCTATGTGTAACTTGTATGCTCTACCATGTTTTCTTGTTTCATGCAGAGGCTTGCATGCACACGCGCACACACACACACACACACCATTTTCACATCACATCCCTTCCTGTCCTAAAAATAGGTCTGCTATCCATTCTTATCATTCCTTTTTTGCAATGCATACTTCTTGACTTGAGCACTTGGAGCACACCTTTAGGGCGTCGGCTGGTTGTGTCAAACCCCACAGGGGCTTATCATTTACCCTCTGAAATGAACTATTTTTGGCCTATCTCCTCCTACACTCTTCCCCTTTCACATGCACACCTGTTTTCCTTTTAATTCATCATAAATAGAAAGCTTCATGATGTATATCAATGGAGGTTTACAAAAAAGCTGCTGTACAGTGAGCATTGATGTCGTACTGTACTTTTCTTGTGCACAGCATCACTGGGACAGTTCCACAATGCGTTGCTAATTCATGTGGGAGGTATTGGCATGAACAGAGCTGTGTGGATCATACCTGCATGCTTGTTGAATAAGGTGATAAGGACGGCTAAATCCTGTCAAAGGACGGCTAAATCCTGTCAAACAGTTCACTCACACTCAATCTAACAGAAAACAACAAATACATACGTACTTAAGAAACTGCCTCCTTCTAAGAAATGTTGTACAAAATAATGTAACAAATCATTGCTAATGACATTAATTCACATCAGCTGTAATGTGTCGGAAGTTATAGCATCAGTATACATTTGTTGACTGACTACATAATGTTGACTTTAGAGCTATAACATGATACATTAATGATGTACATTGCATCTGAATTGTGCCATCTGCTAGCTGGTGGTTAATGATGATGTAATTTGCCCCACACTATCCCCACCTGATGTCCATTCCATCTGAATTGTGCCATCTGTCAGCTGATGGTTGATGATGATGTAATTTGCCCCACACTGCCCCCACATGATGTCCATTCCATCTGAATTGTGCCATCTGTCAGCTGATGGTTGATGATGATGTAATTTGCCCCACACTGCCCCCACATGATGTCCATTCCACCTGAATTGTGACATCTGTCAGCTGATGGTTGATGATGATTAACTGCCCCACACTGCCCCCACCTGATGTCCATTCCACCTGAATTGTGACATCTGTCAGCTGATGGTTGATGATGATGTAACTGCCCCACACTGCCCCCCACCTGATGTCCATTCCACCTGAATTGTGACATCTGTCAGCTGATGGTTGATGATGATGTAATTTGCCCCACACTGCCCCCACCTGAGTCCATTCCACCTGAATTGTGACATATGTCAGCTGATGGTTGATGACGATGTAACTGCCCCACACTGCCCCCACCTGATGTCCATTCCACCTGAATTGTGACATCTGTCAGCTGATGGTTGATGATGATGTAACTGCCCCACACTGCCCCCACCTGATGTCCATTCCACCTGAATTGTGACATCTGTCAGCTGATGGTTGATGATGATGTAACTGCCCCAACTGCCCCCACATGATGTCCATTCACCTGAATTGTGACATCTGTCAGCTGATGGTTGATGATGATTAAACTGCCCCACACTGCCCCCACATGATGTCCATGTCACCTGAATTGTGACATCTGTCAGCTGATGGTTGTGATGATATATAACTGCCCCCACACTGCCCCCCATGATGTCCATGTCACCTGAATTGTGACATCTGTCAGCTGATGGTTGATGATGATATAACTGCCCCCCACTGCATCCCCATGATGTCCATTCCACCTGAATTGTGACATCTGTCAGCTGATGGTTGATGATGATTAACTGCCCCACACTGCCCCCACCTGATGTCCATTCCACCTGAATTGTGACATCTGTCAGCTGATGGTTGATGATGATGTAACTGCCCCCCACTGCCCCACCTGATGTCCATTCCACCTGAATTGTGACATCTGTCAGCTGATGGTTGATGATGATGTAACTGCCCCCCACTGCCCCCACCTGATGTCCATTCCACCTGAATTGTGACATCTGTCAGCTGATGGTTGATGATGATGTAACTGCCCCACACTGCATCCCCATGATGTCCATTCCACCTGAATTGTGACATCTGTCAGCTGATGGTTGATAATGATGTAATTTGCCCCATGCATCCCACTTGATGTACATTACCTGAATGATGAATTTTCATTGGTTATGAAAAGACTGACAATCCCCATTTATGTCTTTCACTGTTGTTACATCTGTCATGCTATTTTCATTGATCATGTTAACTTTTCACGCTTCCATGAATGTATTCACTTGTTGTGACATTATTCAGCTGATTTGATGATGATGTGACATGCACTGGGCCCCACTATGTCCTCCCTATGTCTTTGTCACGAGGTGATGATGCATATAACATGCCCAATCACTTACTGATTCCAATTCACTGAATTTTATACATCAGCATTTTGAAGAATGACCTCACACCCACTGAAAAGTATTCCATACTGTGCAAACAGCATTTATGAGATAACTCCCATGCATCCATTTCCATTGCACAACTGAATTTGACAATGTAGCTGTGTAAATATGTAACTGACATCCACTATGCAACTCATATGTGAAATCTTTGTTTTAATAAACATCCACACGCTGATCCCATGATGTCCATTATAATTAATCTGTTATGTTTAAGTGTGAATTCCATCTACAGTGACCACAGCAATAGAAGTTTCACTATCGCTTATATCATTTTCTGGTCATGTGGCTTATAGCCCGGCTAATTAAAGAGACCGCATCAGGGATTCCGTTGCTGTTGCTTTCTTCATTGCCCATGCAGCTTCCCTTGGCTTCATTAACCACAACTCCATAACCATTTCATTAACCACAACTCCATAACCATTTCATTAACCACAACTCCATAACCATTTCATGCTGTAATTTTTGTTTTAATCTCTATCACCAAACCATTTAGCTTTCATTTAAAGTCAGCAGTTTTTCATCCAATTTTCCTAACAGATGGCTGCCACCTCTGAAAGCTCCACTCTTTACTTTTGATTAGTTTCTGGGGGCCAACAAAATTGAACTGAGGGATATCAAACACACTCCATGAGTCCATGCTCACTGCTTAGGAAGATAGAATATCTGGGTGACTCTGACATTTCGTCATAAGTATGGTGTTCCCCGTCAAAGTGTAAGCAGCTAAAATACAAAATCATTTATCCTGGCAGACCTGCACTAGAATAAAAGTTTTAAAAAGCCGGAATTTTGGTTTCCAGCTTGTTCATATGTAATAATGTTGTGTGTGTGTGTGTGTGTGTGTATTGTGTGTGTGTGTGTGTGTGTGTGTGTGTGTGTGTGTGTGTGTGTGTGTGTGTGTGTGTGTGTGGTGGTATGCATGTGCGTAAGTGTATGTCACGGCTGTTCAGAGCAAGTTACTTAGTTTTGAGTCGCAGGGGAGTTTACAGCTGCAGAGACCAAGCTGTGAATGCAGGTGAGGGAAAGGGGTGTTTTCTGCAGGCCGCTCCCCACCAGCCTGCTAACCGCACTGTATTCGGCCAACTGAATGTCATCTGTGCATAGCTGGTCTGGCAGCAATGTGTTCGGCATGGTTGAGCGGCCATTACAAATGGGGCTATAGGTTTGATAATTAGTTATTGTCATGAAAAATGTGATATATCTGTGCTATTGAGATGACTGAATTGGCGAATTCCCAACAATTCTTTTAATACCAAACTCGACTGGGTTTATTTTTTGTAGATAACATAGATGCCGCATGAAAGCTTGTACGCAAGTGGTCAGGCAATATTAGAACAATGACAACAAACACAATATTGTGCAAAAATGACGTCATCACTTTCTGGGAAGTTAATTTTCCATAGTTAAGTAGTACACAAGTTTGATACATGCCTCTGCTAGACTACAAGCAACAAAAATATTGGGATAACAAATGTGAAAAGCCTTGGTTTGTTTTGCCCTTTCCACTAAGTGTCTCAATCAGGACGGAAATTTAAAGCTGTGATGTGAACGCATGCACGATGTGTTGTGAGCAGGTGATGTTTGATTAAAAAAAAAGTAAAGTTCTGACTGAAGTGCGCCATAGGCTCCAAAGCTGACAGCGAATCCGACATAACCAAAAGTCCCTCCTCGAAGAATGGGAGATTATCTTCAAAGCCAGTACTAGAGCAGTAAGTTCAGCAGAATAGACAGAAGCATCTGATGTATATGTTCCAACAATATCTGAGAAGGAGCCCCAGGGCAGTAGGCTGCACAGGCCACTCCATCCTCAGACTTGGAACCGTCAGTGAAAACTTTTTGATAGGATGGGAATTTGGAACAGAGCTCGCATACAAAGCCTTGTACGCCAGAGAGCCGGTAGACTCCTTACGGAAAGCTGCGAGATCAAAACGAATCTCTGGTGTGATAAAGGTCCATGGAGGTTGATCCGGAAACTTGGAAAAAATCGGAAACTACTTCCAGGTCTATACCTGCATTCCGCACGTGAGGCTGCATACGAAGCCCAAACGGCGGAATACATTTCGGGTTTGTTTCAAACTTACTTTGGAACGGAGGGTCAAAAACACAGTCATAGGCAGGATTCTGCGGTTCTGAGAACAGTCGGATGTAATAATTCAAAGACAGTTTCAGCCTGCGGTTGGACAGTGAAGGTTCACCCGCCTCTGCGTACAGGCTGTACACAGGGGTGGTGCGGAACGCTCCAAGACAGAGACGAAGCCCTTGATGGTGGATAGGGTCCAAGAGTTTGAGTAAGATGATCTTGCGGAGCGTACACAGCACAACCGTAGTCCAGTTTGGAAGGACCAGGGCTCTGTAGAGGTGCAACAAAGTTTTCTTATCAGCGCCCCAGTCGGTGTGTGCTACGACCCGCAGAATATTCAGTGCTTTTGGCAAGCAGTTTTGAGGTTTTTAATATGGCTGAGAAAGTTAAGTTTTTGGTCAAAAATGACTCCCCGAAATTTGGCCTCTTTAACAGCTGGAATGGGAGATTTCCCTACATGATGTTCCGGATCTGGAAAAAACTGACGGAAATTATGGAAGTGAAACACTGGGTTTTTGTAGCAGAAAAGGTGAAACCGTTTTCATCCGCCCACCGATGGATTTTATCTACGCAAAGCTGGAGCCTGCGCTGGACACTCGGGTACAGGCTTCCAGTTGCGTAGACAGCAAAATCATCCACAAACAATGAGCAGTCTGAACCCTGCTGAACTGATTGAACAATGTTGTTAATCTTAATACTAAAGAGGGCAGGAGATAGTATGATCCCCTGTGGAACACCCAACTCCTGCTCGTGGACATCAGAGAGAGTGGTGCCAAACCCAGACCTGAAACTGTCGTTCTGCCAAAAAATTTGAATAAAAAGCGGAAGATGACCTCGAAAACCCAGATCGTGGAGATCATGAAGTATCCCCGACTTCCAGGTGGTATCGTAGGCCTTCTCCAAGTCAAAGAAAATTGCCACTGCATGCTGTCTGTTTAAAAAATATCTGGGTTGACTCTGACACTTCGTCATAAGTATGGTGTTCCCCGTCAAAGTGTAAGCAGCTAAAATACAAAATCATTTATCCTGGCAGACCTGCACTAGAATAAAAGTTTTAAAAAGCCGGAATTTTGGTTCCAGCTTGTTCATATGTAATAATGTGTGTGTGTGTGTGTGTGTGTGTGTGTATGTGTGTGTGTGTGTGTGTGAGTGTGAGTGTGTGTGTGTGTGTGTGTGGGTGTGTGTGTGTGTGTGTGTGTATGCATGTGCGTAAGTGTATGTGCGCGTGCACGATGTGTGTGAGCGAGAGAGAGAATGTGAGAGTGAGAGTGATGGTATATGTCATAGTATGTGAACGTATGCACTAGTTGTAGCTTAGCTTAGACCTTCAGGTAAGATTTACTGTTAACTTTATGATCACCTGCCATAAACATAATCAACAGATGTTCAGCTGTTGATTAAACACCATAAACAAGTGTTACCTGAGTAAAACATTGACCCCATCGGTCTTGTTACATGTTCCCCTCAATGATGATGAAAAACACCAACCCAGAATCAATACCCACTCCAAAATGTAAGGTTTACAAGTGTGTGTGTGTGTGTGTGTGTGTGTGTGTGTGTGTGTGTGTGTGTGTGTGTGTGTGTGTGTGTGTGGGTGGGTGGGGTGGGTGCGTGGGTGCGTGGGTGCGTGCGTGCGTGCGTGCGTGCACTGTGTAAGACACAGTGGCAGAAGGGAAGCTGCCAGGGGATGGGTGGGAAGATGTGGAAACAATGGTTGATAGAAACCACACATACCCTTCATCCATCTGGACACCCTATCAATGTATGTGGAAACAATGGTTGATAGAAACCCACATACCCTTCATCCATCTGGACACCCTATCAATGTATGTGGAAACAATGGTTGATAGAAACCACACATACCCTTCATCCATCTGGACACCCTATCAATGTATGTGGAAACAATGGTTGATAGAAACCACACATACCCTTCATCCATCTGGACACCCTATCAATGTATGTGGAAACAATGGTTGATAGAAACCACACATACCCTTCATCCATCTGGACACCCTATCAATGTATGTGGAAACAATGGTTTGATAGAAACCACACATACCCTTCATCCATCTGGACACCCTATCAATGTATGTGGAAACAATGGTTGATAGAAACCACACATACCCTTCATCCATCTGGACACCCTATCAATGTATTATATAATCAACATCAGTACACCAGTACACCTATGACTAAACAGAATCACTGAATGAAAGTCAAAATGAAAGACATTACTGCACCATTTATGCTGCCTGTTTGGTCACACTGTGGGTTGCATCTGGGGAAAAAAAAATACTAGGTTCAGACTGTAACAACTTAACAGTCCACAAGTTAACCTCTGATTACTGATACAACAACAGACAAGCCAATTTAACACCAACATGATCTCTGCCCCTATCGTCCACTTCATAAAGTCATTGAGCACAGCAGTCCTGAAGAATCTTAGCAGCAAAGAATAATGTGGAGACTTCTTCCAAATCACCATGAAAGTGTGTCACTGTTGCCTACTCTCTCCCATACTGTTCAGTGCTATGTGGAGAATATAATGCATTACCAAATTTAGGATTTTGGCATGTCTGTGTATATTGCAGAATACCCTGTTTGAAATCTACATTCCACTGACAGCATCAACCTGAAAGCAAGCGGTTCACTGTAAGCATGAAGACCATGAGGCATGAAGTCTGCTCAGACAAAAGAAACATCTTGGTCAGCAACTCCAGTTTCCAGACACAAAGTAGTCATCAACATCACTCTGCACAGATTCTGGTACCTTGGTCCATTCCCAGTGTGCACGGCCACTCACCAAAAAAGGCCTTCCGAAGACTCACGCTGGGTAAATCTGCCATGAAAGAACTCGGCACTATCTGAAAATCCACACTGGTAAGTTTCCCAGTGAAGACAGAACACTAAACACCACTGATGATAGCCACCTTGTAGCCATGCCTACCCCATAATCTCTCCATCAGGTGCAAGTGATGATAACAAAAGGAACAAACTAAATGTTTCAAACATTTTCAGGAACACTCTCTATTCTACAAGCATGATGGGGTGCAGATGTACATGTATTCATGTTCACACACTCACATCATCATGGCCACCATGAATGATGGGGAAATGCACACTTGAAAACCATAAACCAACGGAACTTTTCCCTTTTGTATCCTTGTTTTAAACATTGCTACCCTTTGTTGCATTATTTCCTGAAGGTCTGCTGGCGTTGATTCTTCTTTCTTCCTTTTTTTTCGTTGCAGGATTTGTTGTTTATCTTCTTCATCAGTCTTAGACACTCCGATTTATTCTGATTTGCTTGCAACAGTCAGCTTGCTTTTGTGCACTCTTCTCAACTTCATCTCAATGCCATCTCTTCCATAGCTGGCTAGGGACTCACGTACATGCACACAGAGTTTGAGTTACAATTTCCCAGCAACTACCATCACGTTTGTCCACCTTTGAAAAAAGGTGAACCCAGTTTTCAGAAACACGCAATCCATAGCTGTAATGTCCAGAACAGTCGTCGATTTTCATGTTTTTCAGTAATAAACGTGGTTATTCTGGACAGCAGGAAAAGCACAACCTCATTTCGTATCATTCAACAGAAAAGTTCTAACAAATGCACTGCACAGAAACTGTCCTGGAGGACATCTTAAACTCAACACACATTTATCTCCATAAAGTTTGCTGACAGGCGACCAATCATATTAGTGCACTATATCTCTGGTACTGTTTTTGTCTGGTCTAAGACTAAGAGCGGTTTGCAGTACTGACAAAAGATATAAAAAAAAATAACAAAGTTAATCCACCACACACCTGACATGAGAAAGTGTGAAAAAAAACCACCTGAAGATGGCAAAGAGATAATACAAAACTCTCTTTTAAAATATTCAAAATGCTATGCACACCACTTACCTGCCAACTCACCAGGTTAAAATCAATCACAGAAATATGCTTTAGTAGCAAATATAAACAACACGCATTCACTTGAACACAATAAATCAGGATACTTTAATACGTACCTATGTTAGGATGCTTTAACAATCTGCATATTCTGGCTTCTCTTTCCAATTTCTGGTGATCTGAAAAATGAAAATAATGGTTTCAAAAACATTTTGATGAAAGTGGCACTTGTGAAATTCATCATTAAAAGAGAGGGAAAAAACACATACCCATGATGAATGTAAACATGCACCCACACAATATTTAATGTTGCACTCTCTTAAATCCAAAATGAGGTTATTTCAGAAATGC
The DNA here is from genome assembly GCA_018398815.1 of Conus ventricosus. NCBI lineage: Eukaryota > Metazoa > Mollusca > Gastropoda > Neogastropoda > Conidae > Conus > Conus ventricosus. The sequence goes on from CM031595.1 coordinate 177,918,137, forward strand.
AGTATGGATAATCTCTTTCTACTGTTCATTAGACACCAAGACATGCCTAAACACATATGTGCTATCTAATCTTTATATGAGAGAGAAAAGAGACAGCCAGAGAGAGAGAGACAGACAGACAGACAGACACACACACAGACAGACAGAGAGAGAGAGAGAGCGAGAGAGAGAGAGAGAGAGAGAGAGAGAGAGAGAGAGAGAGAGAGAGAGAGAGAGAGAGAGAGAGAGAGCAATGTCTCAAAAACAAACAAACAAAAACAAAACTGATGACGAATTTCAGAAATTATCACTACTCCTGGTACTGGGATATTCATATCATCAGTTAGTAAGGAAAACTTTACAGGATCCCTACACTTAAAGGAATATAGAATAGTTCATGAACACACAAACACAAGCGTGCGTGCGCACATGCACGCACACGCACATGCGCGCGCACACACACACACACACACACACACTGTCTTAAAAGTTAAAAGTGAAAACTTGTAACCGGCAAGTACAAATTAAGATTTCTCATCGCCACAAGTTAGATGTAAACACCACAGCACTACAGCTCTAGCTGAAAGGCTGGAGAGCGAAGCCGTCTTGACACAGAAAAGCAAGGAAGTGAAATGGGATAAAGCTCTCTACAAACTGTATATATTACAAATAAAGCTACATCACTGATTATTTCATTTCTCCAGCGACATTAAACAGCCATCCTCGACTGAATGAGAAATCCATAGCGAGACCTTTTCCCGCAAGTTGTCTGTAGACATGTTCACACCCTTTGAGTTTTTGGTTGGTTTGACTGTTCAGCATAGAAATTAGAATGTTCACATTCTTTCATGCTTTTCTTCCATGTTAAGAGTCAGCGATGGAAATCCTGGAAAGGCTGGGAACCCTGTGTTTGTTTGAGTGTGTGTGTGGGGGGGGGGGGGGGGTGGGGGGTTGCATGTGTGTGTGTGTGCATGCGAGCGTGCGTGTATGTGTGCACGTGCATGCATGCGTATGTGTCTGTAGAACTGTCTGTCTGTGCATCTGCACTTGTGAGTTGTTGTGTGTGTGTCTGTCTGTCTGTGCGTGTGTTGTTGTGTGTGTGTGTGTGTGTGTGTGTGTGTGTGTGTGTGTGTGTGTAATAACAATAACAATAACAATGGTTTATTCAGTTTTTGCAGGCCCTCTGGCCCATATGAACAGGAGAACTGAATTGCACAATAATTAGCATGGTATAGGTGAGTTTGAAGAGTATAATGACAAAGAAACAAGAAATACACGGCAAATCTTATAAGCAATACAAGCAAACGTTTATCATACGAATCAGTTATAGACAGAGATTTCATTTCCTTAATTTTAGGGATTCAGTAATGTATACTGCAACTTTGAATAACAATTCATTTGACATATTTCTACCTAATAACTGTGTCTTAAATTCCGATGGAAAACGATAATAATACAAAGGTATGAATTTCCTGCGAAGTGTGGAATATTTAGGACAAATTAACATGAAATGACATAAATCTTCAATATAATGACCATCACACTGTTTACAAAAAGGATCAGTGATTTGTTGAGTTGAGTGACACACACTGTTCAGAGGTAGCTGATTGCATCTAAACAGACACAAAACACAACGATGTTCGCGAGCAGACAACTGACTCACATAACCGGCCATTATTAACTCTGGGTGATACATACAATAGTCAGGGTATGATGAAAGCGAAGAATGCCAGTCTTGAAAATAGAATCCTTCAAACGTTGTTTGAGCAGATCTATAAAACAATGAGCATTTCCTACACTTTGCATCTGCCATACATATCCAAAGCCATAAGTGCACAATAGCAGTCTTACACGTGTAACCCAGTTTTTTCTACAGAGTGATCGTGCATTTGCAACATTTTATAGCATTGTTTTGGATATCTGTTGTCGGACATAGACACAAGCCTGCACCAATATTTCACAAGTCGAAGATATGTATCAATATAGATAGGATATCTACCACACTCCCCAAGGGCAATATTGTTTCTGACATCCCTTCCAACCCCTAAAACCATCTTGCAAAATTTAATCTGGACTTTTTCAATAGCATCATATTTTTGAAACCCCCATATTTCAGAACCATACAACAGAATTGGCTTTACTTTCGTGTCAAAAATTTTGAATAACGTAGCAACTGGAATTCCTTGAAGTTTAACATGCAGTCTTTTAATTCCTGCCACTGCTCTCAGAGCCTTACCCGACAGATTTTCTGCACACTTGGACCAGTTAAATGTGGCTGAGAATAAAACGCCAAGATAGTTGTATCTAGGTTCAACCTGAATTTGCTTACCATCATACCACCATTTCTCAGTTGATTTAATGAAACCACCATTTTTGAACACAACCACTCTGGTTTTATCCATATTCACAGTCAGACCCCATTTATGGCAGCATTTTTCCAGAGTGTGTGTGTGTGTGTGTGTGTGTGTGTGTGTGTGTGTGTGTGTGTGTGTGTGTGTGTGTGTGTGTGTGTGTGAGCATGTGCATGTGTGTGTGTGTGCGTGTGTGTGTGTGTGTGTGTGTGTGTGTCTCTGTGTGTGTGTGTGTGTGTGTGTGTGTGTGTGTGTGTGTGTGTGTGTGTGTGTGTGTGTGTGTGTGTGTGTGTGTGTGAGTGTCTGTGTGTGTGAGTGTCTGTGTGTGTGTGTGTGGTGTCTATGTGCCTGTCTGTGTGTGTGCACATGCATGTGTAAGGGAGTGAGGAAGTGGATGCACAGGTGTGCGAGTGTGAGACAGAAAGAGACAGACGGACAGACAGACAGACAGAGACTGAGACAAGAGAGAGTGTGTATGTACATCATGCATGCACACATGCGTTAGAGTGTGTCTGCAACAATGTGCATGCGTGCCTGTCTGCATGTATGTATGTGTACTCTGTGTGTGTGCATGTGCATGGGTAGAGGGGAAATCCCACTGGGAGCAAAGGAGAAGCATGTCCACAATCTTGTCCATGACCAGGAGCACTAGCTCTGGGTATGGGCAAGGATGAATCAATCACCCAAATTGACAGGAAGTCCAGCCTGGTGTAGGGACCACCTTCCTCACTACTTGGTGAACAGGAACTGGGCGACTGACAGGCCAAACCACAGAGCTAGAAACTTGTAGACCCCTGTTTCCATACACATCCCAGGCAGCCTCAGTGCAATGATGGATGAGGATACAGAAATAGACATCCTCTAGGTCTATGGAGACTGGCCAGTTCCCTGCCTGGATGGACTCCCTGATCTAGGAATGTGTGCATGTTTTGAACTAGAATTCTTTTTCAGAAATTTTCTGAAAAGGCTTCCAACTTTCTTTTTTTGACGACAAAAAGGCTGTCGCAGAAACCTGGCCCAGGGTCAGAGAGAAGAGAAACAGCTACTTTGGGGGAAAACTTTCGATCCCAAGGCCTTCTCCTGCATGGCTACAGAGAGTGTGTAGGGAGAGGGGAAGCACACAAGACAGGGACCCTCTGCCTCCCACAGCTATGGATATCTGTTCTCCTGAATCCAGACAATTCTAAAACTGCATCACTTCATGTCAACAGCCTGTTGAAATAGTGTCTACCCGTATTCTTAGAGTGAACAGAGTGAATCACAATATGTCATTATGATATAAGGGACCTTGGGACAAATGTAAAAGGGCATTGGACTGTCTATTGTGTATATATAGGACAAGAGTTCCTCAAGTTTTTGTGTAGGAACATGTAGACAACAGAGGCCTCAAGCACGGAGCACTAAGTCAAGTGGCCTCACTCTTGTAGTGTTTTGAGCGGAGCGACTGTGAAAGGGAGGGGTGTGTTTGGAGGAAGGATGTGGTGATCCAACACTGCGCTGGCTGACCCTCCATATCCTTCAAGAAAGACCAGATTCCTTCCCTGGAACTATCCTTGAGAAAAGAGTCACCGGGGTGGAGGTGATTCTGGGGCCAAAGAGTGTTTCTGTCAGGAGGAAGGCTGGCTGGAGAAGGAGCCTCTAGGGAGGAGGCTGGCTACTCCAACAAGGAGGTAGCAGAATCCAGTGTGCTGAACCTGACAGCGGGGTGGGGGGGAGGGTAGATGATTGTCATTTGATGCACAGAAGTGGTTCAGGAGCTTAAAACACTGTCAACCCAAGGTTCGGGCACCATTCCTACAGCATGGCCATACAAGGGAAAAGGGGGATACTGTTCCTGGAAGGTAAGGGCCATAGGAGGTTCCATGGAGGAGGAAGGGAAGGAGACTGTTCAAAAGAGGAGGAGTGTTGATAAGGGCTGCAAGGAACAGGTTCTGAGAGATTAGCACTTGCTGTGGATTAGCCCCCAGTGTGCCAGAGATTGTCACTTGCTGTGGATTAGTCCCCAGTGTGCCAGAGATTAGCACTTGCTGTGGATTAGCCCCAGTGTGCCAGAGATTGGCACTTGCTGTGGATTAGCCCCAGTGTGCCAGAGATTAGCACTTGCTGTGGATTAGCCCCCAGTGTGCCAGAGATTGGCACTTGCTGTGGATTAGTCCCCAGTGTGCCAGAGATTAGTACTTGCTGTGGATTAGCCCCCAGTGTGCCAGAGATTGTCACTTGCTGTGGATTAGCCCCAGTGTGCCAGAGATTGGCACTTGCTGTGGATTAGCCCCCAGTGTGCCAGAGATTGTCACTTGCTGTGGATTAGCCCCAGTGTGCCAGAGATTGTCACTTGCTGTGGATTAGCCCCAGTGTGCCAGAGATTGGCACTTGCTGTGGATTAGCCCCCAGTGTGCCAGAGATTGTCACTTGCTGTGGATTAGCCCCAGTGTGCCAGAGATTGGCACTTGCTGTGGATTAGCCCCCAGTGTGCCAGAGATTGTCACTTGCTGTGGATTAGCCCCAGTGTGCCAGAGATTGGCACTTGCTGTGGATTAGTCCCCAGTGTGCCAGAGATTGTCACTTGCTGTGGATTAGCCCCAGTGTGCCAGAGATTGTCACTTGCTGTGGATTAGCCCCCAGTGTGCCAGAGATTGTCACTTGCTGTGGATTAGCCCCCAGTGTGCCAGACTTCTTTTTAAGCAGCCACCATGGAATGACGAAGGACCCACTTCATGGCAGAGGGGGCGTACAGCCAAAGGTCCTGCTGGAGTTCTGCAGGCTCATGGGGCGCCGAAGACTAGCTTACTCCAAGGGTGGTGCGGAGGGGAGAGGGGAGGCAGTGAAAGATCGGACCTGCAAGCTAGCACTGTAATGAGGAGCAGGACTGCAGAGATGGGAAGGGGCCATGCAGGGGCGTAAGCCACATCAGGGGCTGGCCAAAATTTGGGGCCCTTGAGTGACCCCAAAGGGAACATGCTCAGCCTCAGCTCCTGATGAAAACATTTATAAACTTATCAGCAGTGGGCATGTGGATACTCCAAGGTGGAGCAAGGGAGGCGCATGACAAAGGCCAAGGCTGTCACAGCCCAGTCTTGTGTGTACTGGTGGTGAAGGGAACCAAGGATTCTGCTGTGTGGTAAACTCGCTCACACCTCCGTGGAACCGCACCATGAGTGCTGCCCATTGGGTAATGAATGGCAGAGGACAACCAACACATTCTAGTGTGACAACAGCTAATTTCCTCGCAAATGGGAGAACGCAAACTGAGGGGTGGCCTATGGAGCCATGTGGGTGGCCACTCACTGGAATCAATCCCAGATAAGCCCCAATAGCCCACTAAAGGCTGGCCGACTGCAGGTTGGTCTGCACCAAGTCATTCTACTAATGAGAAAGGTGAACATCCCGACTTTGAGGAGAGAGAGAGAGAGAGAGAGAGAGAGAGAGAGAGAGAGAGAGAGAGAGAGAGAGAGAGAGAGAGAGAGAGGTGGTAGTGATGATGGTAAACTATTCCTAAATTCACAAACACCTTGTTCGATATTTCTTCACAGTGCAGGGTGTTAGAGGAACACTGTCATCCCCTGTCACAGAATCAATATTGCCATTAACCTGTGTGCGCCCCCATCATCATCAGTATTCAACTTAGCACGTTCTTCTCTTTTTGTTGTCTGAGAACCATGAGGTGGGCTCACCTCTGGCAGCTCACTTTAATTTCACTTTCTAACAATCAACACTATTTCATTGTCTTCACAGTGAAATCAGTAATCTGTTCAACATGCATGAGTGCCACAAATGGCTTTTCTTGTCTCCTCTCTTGTGCTATGTTTTTGAATGAATTCATTCCATTCAGAAAATTTTGAAATTGTCTGCTCTTAGGGACCTGGCTGGCCAAGTGAGTAAGTGTTGGACTCTTGTTCTAAGATCCATGGTTCAATTCCCACCAGATACAACCAGGATGAAATCATGTTCTCATTTCAGTTGACATCTATGCGGATCCAGTCCCCTCCTAGTCCTGTGGATAAGATTTAAACCAAAATCCTGTACTAAATGCATGCATTACAAAAAGAGTGTTCCATGTATGATAAAATGCCATTCTACCTCTCAAGGAAAGAGGAGGCCATCATGTGGCCACTGGTATTGTGACCATTTATTATCCCCGAATTCAACAATGGGAAAATGGTTTCATATCTCACAAAACATAAACCTTATTATCCCCAAATTCAATGACAGGAAAACAGTTTCACGAAACAAAACCCTCACCTAATGAGTGTTCATGTTATTTACAGCCTAGCATAACAGGGCTGTCATCTCAAACTTAATTCAGTAAATAGTTGTATTAACAATTACAACCAAAAAAGCCTTGGGTTTCCTGCCAGCCTTGTCTTAATAAAAGCAGAGTCACAACCACCACTTCATATGCTGGTTTCTTTCAGTAAATACATTTTCTTTTGCTTTCAAATGGTATAACTGCTATGGCTTTATATAGTGCCCTTTGTAACAAAGATGATTCCACAGCAGATGATAGGGACGACTACGGAAAACTCTTGGTGAAAGTAAAGGAAATGAAGAGTCATCACAGTTTCAGACTGCTGACGCACCCACACTGCTAGCACAAAACCATTTTGTGTAGCGCATGGTCCTTTGGCAAAATAATAAGATATGCTCATCAGGCATTTTCGCCGCGCTCTGCCGATGCCAGACCATTGTGACAAGTCATTTCCACAGTGACAATGAAAAACCTTTCGATCTGAGGTGCAATGTACAACTGTTTTCATTGGCTGTTGTGCATTTCATTTGCCATTTAGTACAAGATTTACTTGTTACTGATGAGAGTCACTGATCAGTTCGAGAGCAAAAAAAAAAAAAAAAAAGCAAACTTACTTCACACTAAACTGGCCTTTTCAAAGAACAATTTACCTAAGTGTGTATTTTTACGTTCTTACTTTAACACATAACACCACTAACAGTTTTTAGTAGGTTCAATAATGCAAGTCCTAATAGTAATACATGACGCACTTGATTAATTCATGTCTTGCCTTATGCAGCTTAGGCTATAACAATGGTTGGGTCAGTAGATCCCAAGCTAGTTATTAATATTTGCAAATCAAATAAATCCTAACAAGAATAAAATGGTCAGTTTTCTTTGTTTCCTGGGGGTACAACAGGGGCGGGTGTGGGATACCAAAAAGTCAAATCACACCCACATTTTTTCCTCTTCGAAATATTTATTTGAAACCAGCTTTAGCAGTAGAGTAGAATAAAAGTTATTTAGTGCCTCCATCATCAATACATTCCCTTTCTATGAAACGCTTTGTTCTATACCATTGTACTATTTCAAGTAGATTCAGTTTATCAGTCCCCTACCCCCTGCACCACAACCACTCATCCATGATACACACACATACCCTTTCACCACAGCTAATTCATTTGTCCATTGCCCATAATTTTTTTTTTAAATGACCTCTAATTTTCATCATCAACAGATCAAATGACTCCCAAATTCCTCAAAAAAATCTGAAACTCAGAGACCTGACAGATGGCAATGAAGGGAAGCTTCACATAAATTCTATGTAAATTAAGCTATTTTTCTCCTTCCCTCCCTCCTCCACCCCCTCCCTTCCAAGAAAGCAAATTTAACAAATTGATTTTACATTGTAAGTAGAGAACCTTGCCCAAAACTCTTTTCTTTTTCAAATACTTGCATTAACCATGAAAGTCCAAACTCTGCTAAGTATCCTATTAGACAAAATAACATCCTTCCATAGGCATGTGATTAGTAATAACAGTGACTAACAGTAATGTTTTCTTTAATTTGGGCATCAACAGCTGTGGGCATCAACAGCTTTTTAAAAAAAACTCCTAGATGAAGACCCTAAATTGAAAGACCTTTTCTTTAAATTAGTGTGGATTGAATATAATTTATTTTATAGGATAGACATGCAACCAGACCGAAAAAAAATTGAAAAATAATGAGGGGACGCAAATACGCCGTAAGGCCTAAGGCCAAAACGCCGGTCCCTATTACTACTAGTACTACTACTACTATTATAAATTGGCAAGAAAGTGAAAGCCATCAACATTATGTCTTTATGACAGTTGACCAAAAGAGCTGTTAAAACAATCAGGACTGTGAAATAACTGAAACTTACCTCTTGCTGACAATTTTTTGGTGTTAATTATCTTTGCTGCAAATTCTAATCCAGTAGCTTTTTGCACGCATCTTCTGACCACCGAGAATGCTCCTCTGAAAGCAAAAACCACATTTCCATGATGAGTGGTCAGTCTGCAATCTTCATACCTTATAAATGAAATGGACAAACACACACAACGTGACACAAGTATGTCTCTTAAACAATACTGTCTTTGATCACCTTTATTTGATAACAACAACAACAAAAAGGCCAGCCATACATTGGTCTATACCTTCATCACTTTATTCAAATCTGGAAGGGCAGCCGTATACATGCTGGTGACCTACTCGTTTTTGAGTGAACCAGTATTTTAGGAAGAAGAAGAAGATATACAAATGCACCGAAAGTGCGAAGTGGTGCGCTAAACGGGAAATTGAATGGTTACACTGATTGCACTGATCCTTTTCCTGTAAAGCACTCGGTCATGCATAAAAAAGAGAACAGCTAAATAATCGATTCAAACCCCTTGCCACATCAGGCAATTAAGCCAAACAAACGTAACACAGACAGTTGAACAAAAATCAAGAATTTCATAATGTGTAACTCGAAACAACATGCTTAGTCTCCAGAGATTCCGTGCACCATCACTGATCAGTCTGCTGTCAGCTGCTGTGTCAGTGTGTGCAGAAGTGGAAGTTGCAACAGGACCTGAGGGGCCATCTACGCCGATCCCGTTTCTTGAGCGTTTAACTGCGCTCGAGACTTAAAAGAACAACCATCGAAACCGTTCCACACAAAATATCAACAAACACCTTACTTACTTTCCCAGTTCTTCCTTCAATTCGTAAATATCACTGAACTTCGCAGCAGACGTCGGAGCAGCCATGTTGAATGCTAAATGACATCAGTCTCGAACTATCTCGCGGAGTCGAGACCGAGAATGCCTGGCGCAGAGAAGACACTAGGCCTATAGCTTACCACACGCCTTCGTCTAGGGAACTGAATTCATTGGTGATTGGACAGAAAGGTCCAGCTCAAATTCCGCATTAAATTTAAACATAGGTAACCATGAATTGCATAATGATCTGACTGTCTGTTTCATAACAAATTAGTTATCTGAGGCTTAGAACCCTGTGCGCTAGTCAATCTTAAACAATTTACACGGTCAGAAGATGAAGAGCCATAGAGGCAATTTAAAACATAGCAATGCCTGTCAAGCCCCTTCCGTGAATGGCGGAGACCTGTCGAAGACTAAAGTACCCAGGTGTTTACGACCTTTTCTTTTTTCTTTTGTTTTTTTTAAGTGTTGTAGATGATTGCACTGGCGCGGATTGTTCGGGCCATAGCCGACACCGGTCTGCAGCATGAATTTGAACTACGCGTTGCACTGTAATGAAGATGGCGGCTGAGTGAGTATAATGGAACAGTAATCAAAGTCTCATCTCCCATTGTTGCATCGTACAGTATTTCAGTTCGTTTCATCAAGGTGTCCACACGTAGGGAAACTAGTCCATATGCTACACAATTGTAAGCTACGAGTTCACTGTGTCTGATTTACAGTGATGGTGTGAATTGACTGAATTGCAAGCAATTTAAGACAGAGAATGCTTATGGATAGATATGCAGAGCGATTGTGCGGTAGCTCTAGCACTGTGTGTGAGTGTGTTGTGATCAGTGTGTGTGTGTGTGTGTGTGTGTGTGTGTGTGTGTGTATGCCGCGACGCACTGCATGCGTGGGTGTGCACGTGCGCGGCGTGCATGCATGCAATTTTGTGTGTCTGTGTGTGTCTGTGTATGCAAATTAGCCTAAGTGGTTGTGCTGTACGTGCGTGATGTATGCGATCTACGGGCTTGTGTGAGCATGCTCATGTGCTTGCATATATGTGTATGCCTATGTATACGGGCGCGCGCGCGCGAGAGAGAGAGAGAGAGAGAGAGGTGTGTGTGTGTGTGTGTGTGTGTGTGTGTGTGTGTGTGTGTGTGTGTGTGTGTGTGTGTGTTGATTAATTGCTAAGAAAGACTGTTGAGAAGACGACATAGACTTTACTACTGATCAATAAAAAGAGTTAAAAAGAATAACAACAACAATAATCATAACAACCATACTACTACTATTAATAGTAATGATAATGATAATGATGATAGCAATAACAATATGATAATGATGATGATGACTACAACAACAATGATGACGATAGTGGTGAAAATCAAAATAATAGTGATAACTGGGATGAAAATCATCCTCATCATCATCATCATCATCATCATCATCATCATCATCATCATCATCATCATCATCATCTCGTCGTCATCATCATCATCATCATCATCATCATCATCATCATCATCACAACAATAAAAGCAGTAATGGTTTCAGTGGAATAGAAGTGACTGGTTAAAACTTGAAACCATATTAGATATTTCTAGGAGCAAAATAAGATTTTTTTTAAAAAAAGAAGAAGAAGAAACAAAGATCATAACAATTGACAGCAGCAGCAGCAGCAACAACAAAAACAACAGTAACAACAACAGCAACAACAACAACAACAACAATGACAGTGTAACGTGTAGGCTACATAACCACACCATGACTATCTGTACGTATGTCGTCGAGGCTAGACCCATGCTCTTACATTTTAATGTGTCAAAGTGTGGTACTTTGCATTTCGAAAGGAACAATCAGGAATATCAATGTGTTATGAATGAAAGGAACAATCAGGAATATCAATGTGTTATGAAATGGAATTATAATGCTCACCAAATAAATGCGCTTGTGGAGGAAAAATCGGATCTCTGATGGTTGAAGTGGATGTATCTGATTAAGAACGCCTTATTGATCCTACACGTCAGAGAGTGATGAATCGGCTGAGTGTTCCACAGCCCAGAGAGTGATGAATCGGCTGAGTGTTCTACAGTCAGAGAGTGATGAATCGGCTGAGTGTTCTACTAGAGAGTGATGAATCGGCTGAGTGTTCTACAGTCAGAGAGTGATGAATCGCTGAGTGTTCTACAGTCAGAGAGTGATGAATCGGCTGAGTGTTCTACAGAGTGATGAATCGGCTGAGTGTTCTACAGTCAGAGATAGAATCGATGTCTACAGTCAAGTGATGAATCGCTGAATGTCTACAGTCAGAGAGTGATGATCGGCTGATGTTCTACTAGAGTGATGAATCGGCTGAGTGTTCTACAGTCAGAGAGTATGAATCGCTGAGTGTTCTACAGTCAGAGAGTGATGAATCGGCTGAGCTCGAATCGCTATTTCTACAGTCAGAGAGTGATGGATCGGCTGAATGTTCTACAGTCAGAGAGTGATGAATCGGCTGAGTGTTCTACAGTCTCATCGGCTGAGTGTTCTACAGTCAGAGAGTGATGAATCGGCTGAGTGTTCTACAGTCTCGTAAACAAAGTATGGATAATTTTACTGATGTTGGGATTAGTTTGCTTGGATCCTTCAAGCATGCAAACTCTAGTACAAAATGCGAGGATGCCCAAAGTAAGTTGACAAGTAGAAGAGATTTTGAGGAGTAATTGGCATATCCAGGAGGATAGTGGCGAGTAAATATCAATTAGTTTGAAACCGAGGTGACTGAATTCGGAAATTGAAGCAAATTTTGAAAAGAAAAGATATCATTTCTGCAAAACAACACAGACAAACAGATTACAGGACAAAACACAATGTACTTCGACCTCTTGGGTTTTCTTCAGGCAAAAACAAACAACATTTAGGACAATGAAAACGAAGAACGAGCAACCACTTCTCTTCTCGCATTCGGCGCAAAATGGTTGTTGAATGAAAACGACGCCGTTGGGAAGGGGACCATGGAGTGAAAATGATAATGATGACAGTAATAATAATAATAATGATAACAACTGCAATAATAGTGATGATAGTAATGATGATGAAAGTATCTAAATAATAGGAGGAATACCGTTACTTTTGATGATAATATGACGATAATTGTTGTAGTGTTAGTGGCTAAACATAGAAGGGGGGAAAAGAAGATTGGTTGGTGGGTAGTAGAACAGCGGGGTTTGTTTGTTTGTTTTAATTTTGTTTGATTTTATGATGTATTAGCAGTGAAAGTGATTATGGTAGAATGATAATAATACTTTGTAGCAAGGAATAGAAATAATCAATGAATAAAAAGCAAACAAAACTAATAGGTGCTGATCAAAATGATTGTAGTTGTATGTACCGATGTTGGCACTAGTTACCAAACTGGCAGTGCTAAAAAAAGAATTTTAAATATTAAAAAAAAAATGTTTTAAAAAAAGGGCGTGTCACCTCCACCAACTTTAAAGGGAGGCAACTGGGCTGGGTGTCGGCGTCTCGGTTCAGTAGGAACGGCCCCATCGCCCTAGGCAAGTAGCTGTCAATGACCGTTCACGCGTACTGAGCCTGGAGAGTGAGCATCTTGGGGAAGGCTTCAGCCTATCAGATGATCTGCACCTTGTGGACCTTGGGTCGAAGTCAACACCTGAAGCATCGTGTCCTGGCTTGTGGACAGGTCTGGGCTGTGGGTACAATGAGTAGTTTAGGAGAATCTAACATGGGTTAGAACTGGATGTCATGCATTCACCACACGACGCCCATCTCTTCTTTGTGCCTATGTAGGGGTGCACTAGTGATTCCACTGGTTGAACCAAAATAATTCGAAGACTCATTGGTTGGATTTTCATATTTGTTGGTGTAAGTCGTCGTGGTGTAATATATATATATATATATATATATATATATGATTGTGTGTGTGTGTGTGTGTGTGTTGTGTGTGTGTGTGTGTGTGTGTGTAAACAGGTCTGCTGTAGCCGCGGAGCCGATGACGGACCGGAGTCCGGGGTTGTAGAGAATCGTCTACTTGTGTTGGGGACGGAGGACGGCCAGATGTGTCAACCTGATGAGGCTCAGACAGGGAGCTGCCAGCCAATGGGGGTGTCTGCCACGACAGAAGACCTGTGGGAGAGACCAGGGAGAGCGAACGGCAGAGGTTGTCCACAGGACTCGATCCGAGGGTGCGACTACAGCTACACTGCCAGTAACCCCCAACTGAGACACGGCCTAACAGGCGGACACGAACAGTGTGGCAGCTTCGGGAGGTCATCGCGACCGTAAGGGCATTGACTGTTGAGGGAACTGAACGATTCAACCAAGGGAAACAGCATTTTCCCCCTTTGTCGGTCGACATGTGTGCATAATTAGATAGACCGTGGTGGCATTGACTGTTGAGGGAACCGAACGGTTCAACCAAGGGAAACAGATTTTGCCCCCTTTGTCTACATATGTGCATGATTAGATACGATGTTGGAATGTTGCCTTTCCTGGATAATTATGAGTAACTTAGGAAAATGGGATGCAGTCATTGGATTATATGTATGCTCTTTACATTTATGTATGATACAAGTGAATGTGTTATATAGTGACGGTTGGGGGCTCGGAGTCAAGTTTGAAATGAAATACCATCCTTTTTCAATAGTGTTGGTGTCCCGTTACCTTCGTGAGGACACGACATGAGTGACAGTGTGTGTGTGCCTACACGAAAGCAGAAGTAGTAGGTGTAGCTGTGAACGCTTCTGTCCTTACCCCCGTACATGCCTGTATATGATGATCACATTTCATTTAATAACGAGGGAAACGCCGGAAGACCCGTTACACAAAGAATGGCGAATAAACAAACTTGTGTTGGGGATTATTAAGAGACGTTTTTCATATGTAGACAAAGATAATTTTCTTAAGTTGCATAAATATTTCGTCAGACTTCACTTAGAATACACAAATGTAGCATGGCGCCCGCTCCTCAAACGGCAGTCAATATAGAAATGGTGCAAAGACGTGGTACTGGAATGTTAACGGAATGCAAAACTTTTGTCATGTCCAGAATGATTAAAATACTTGCGTCTCCACTCTCTAAAGGGAATGAGGATCAGAGATTTTATCCAGACCTACAAGACTTTAAATGGCATTGATTACATTCAATTAATACTGCAAGAAATACATAAGGTAAAACTTACATGAAACACTGTCCGTGTGCCTTATCACCCTAGTGGGTTGTAAACACTGGCCTGCATACAATTGACTTACACTGACCAGATTAACCATGCAATCCTGGATTAAATTACTTGAACTATCATGAAGAAAATTTCAAAACTAAAATGATTTCAACCCGGCTGTCCAGCTTTCACTCTCAAACTGCAAGAGGTTGTTGCATGACAGACTCTTTCACTGAACATTCTGCAGAATTATTACTGTTATGATGTCAAAATTGCCAGTTACATGACAGACTCTTTCACTGAACATTCTGCAGAATTATTACTGTTATGGTGTCAAAATTGCCAGTTACATTTTTCTTAATTAAAAAAAGCAGTCGTATACAAGACAGCATGCCAAACTAAATAGGCATTAACCTTTTGTCAAAATTAATGCGCACAGTTTCTTTGTTTGTTTTACTAGCAAGATTATGATCTTTGGAACTGATTTGAAACTTGTATTGTTACAGCAGGCACATTTCAAAATGTTGAAAATCAGTTATACAAAGATTCCGAAGAATTTGCATCAAGATAATTTCTTACATGGGAAGCTTATGTCAAACATAATACGCTGCACTTCACCAGAAAGCAGTGGTAAGAATTCACATATTGAGACTCATAGGGCTGACAAAAAGCTTTTTTTTTTTATAGGCCTGTGCCATGATATGACATGACTTCTGTCAGAACAATCCGTGCTGACCTACAAAACCACAGCATAGACCCCATGTTGAGCTACACAACATAGACCCCATGTTGAGCTACACAGCATAGACCCCATGTTGGTAGAGGCTACACAGCGTAGACCCCATGTTGAAACTACACAGCATAGACCCCATGTTGAGCTACACACAACATGAGTACCCTAGACCATGTTGACTACACAGCATAGACCCCATGTTGAGCTCACACAGCATAGACACCCATGATGTGAGCTACACAGCATAGACCCCATGTTGAGCCACACAGCATAGACCCCATGTTGAGCACCACAAGACCCCGTTGGTAACGTGATAAGCTCACAAAAGTGAGGGAGTAGGGTAACGGGAGGGGGGGGGGGGGGGGGGAGGAGAGGAGGGAGGGCGGGGAGGAGTGGGGTGCAACTCAGTTTAACAATCATTCTTTTCAAAACATCAATTGTCCTTTTTCTTCGTCCTCTCTACAATCGTTCTATAAATAAAATGTGTGCACATGATTTGAGCACTTGCCGTTATCAGCACCTGGAGAGAACAGACGGTCAACAGCAACAGCAACAACAACACACACACACAACACACACACACACACACACACACACACACACACACACACACACCCCACAGGGAGAGACAGACAGACAGATAGAAAGATCTATCTTCATGAACGATGCTCTGGAAACATGGACAGATTACACCCAAAGAACCAGGGTGTGGTGCAACTCGTTCGATCAAACATGGCCACTTGGCTGCATTTTTTTTTTTTTTGAATGATTACCATGACATGACTAAAACGATTGGTAGGCACACAGAGACAGAAATCTGGTTTAATGTTCAACTTTCAATCATCTTATCAATGTCCTAAACTGTGCATCATTCATAAGTCCATTACCTGAGGCCTAAACAAAAAAACATAAAAAGATTTGATGCAGAGCAAGGTTATCTTTAACTCGTAAGTGTCTGTGCACACACACACACACACACACACACACACACACACACACACACACACACAGAATACATCGATAGATTACATCAAAGAACCAGGGAGTCAGCACAACTCGTTCAATCAAACATGGCCACGTGGACTGACTCCTCACCCCTCACCCAGGGAAGTGGACCGAACCCACTCCTTGCCTCAGCGGATGTGGCCCTGACAGAGCGCAGTCCCCAGGGCTCAGCGTCCTTAATGAGGGACCCTCGCTTCAGCGATCATCGTCACCCACAGCTGCAGCTCCACTCGCAGCCAGTCCATGCCACTGCTAATTGTACTGTCGGATGTGGCCACGACCATGCCGGCATCTCCTTGACGAAGCAGTGCTGAGAGACACTTAGGGCTGAGAGAGAGAGAGAGAGAGAGAGAGAGAGAGAGAGAGAGAGAGAGAGAGAGAGAGAGAGAGAGGCCAATTTTTTGTTTATACAGAAAAAAACATAATCCCCTTTTTAAAACAGACTTCACGCGATCACAGAAGGGGAGAGTGGGGAAAGTACTCAAGTGCAAAGTTGACAGAAGAGAAGAGTAAAATCATAAATGCATACAGTTAGAATCTAACACTGAACCATAGACCTGAACATGAGGTAGGCCTGTACAAACGTATAATACAGAGAGAGACGGGCAGAGACAGACAAAGGGATAGACTGATAGACAGACGAATGGATAGATGGAAAGCGCTTGGCAGACAGACACAGTAGAGAAAAGAAGGATTGGCAAGACAAACACAATCATCAACCAGGATTGAAAACAAGATCTGATGTGGTTTGTCTTAGCCAGACGGTTCTGACACTGAGAAAATCATGGCCTACCATAAAAATTAACACGCCCCAGGAAAAACCGTCATTTAGAGATAATGTAATGTCCATGAAGAGAGAAGGAGACAGACATGCACAGAGAGAGAGACAGTTGAGATCGCCCAGGAGAGAGAAGAGAGAGAGAGAGAGAGAGAGAGAGAGAGAGAGAGAGAGAGGAGAGAGAGAGAGAGAGAGAGTATTTTGACTGCAACCTGTAACCAACACAGATACCAAATTAAGATGGTGGAAATTTGAGCGGCCAACAAAAGAATTGATTAAGTCCAGATCACATTCTGCAAGAGGAATCGGACCAGCCAGATGAAGAGCTATCATCAGAATTTCCCACAAGCAGATAGATGGAGGAGAAAGAGGGCTGTCCATACTGGGCCTCAGTAGGATGTGACAGCTCATTACAGCACGCCATATAGATGGAGGAGAAAGAGGGCTGTCCACACCGGGCCTCAGTAGGATGTGACAGCTCATTACAGCACGCCATATAGATGGAGGAGAAAGAGGGCTGTCCATACTGGGCCTCAGTAGGATGTGACAGCTCATTACAGCACGCCATATAGATGGAGGAGAAAGAGGACTGTCCATACTGGGCCTCAGTAGGATGTGACAGCTCATTACAGCACGCCATATAGATGGAGGAGAAAGAGGACTGTCCACGCCGGGCGTCAGTAGGATGTGACAGCTCATTACAGCACGCCATATAGATGGAGGAGAAAGAGGACTGTCCACACCGGGCCTCAGTAGGATGTGACAGCTCATTACAGCACGTCATATAGATGGAGGAGAAAGAGGACTGTCCACGCCGGGCGTCAGTAGGATGTGACAGCTCATTACAGCACGCCATATAGATGGAGGAGAAAGAGGCTGTCCATACTGGGCCTCAGTAGGATGTGACAGCTCATTACAGCACGTCATATAGATGGAGGAGAAAGAGACTGTCCATGCTGGGCCTCAGTAGGATGTGACAGCTCATTACAGCACGCCATATAGATGGAGGAGAAAGAGGCTGTCCAGATGGAGAAAAGAGCTGCCACGCCGGCCTCACAGGATGTGGCAGCTCATTACAGCACGCCATGCCCTCATCAGCAGTACCGCAGCGCCCAAACAGTGCGGCGTCCGCCCCTCTCCCGCTGATAACACCCGGCAGTGCTCCCCTGACACCCACACAGTGCGGCGTCCGCCCTCTCCCGCTGATAACAACCCGCAGTGCTCTCCCCCTGACCCACACATGCGGCGTCCCCCTCTCCCGCTGATAACACCCGCAGTGCTCTCCCCCTGACCCCACATGCGGCGCGCCCCTCTCCACGCTGATAACCACCGCAGTGCTCTCCCCGACCCCACACAGTGCGCGTCCGCCCCTCTCCCGCTGATAACACCCGCATGCTCTCCCCCTGACCCACACAGTGCGGCGTCCGCCCCTCTCCCGCTGATAACACCCGGCAGTGCTCTCCCCTGACCCCACACAGTGCGGCGTCCGCCCCTCTCCCGCTGATAACACCCGGCAGTGCTCTCCTCCCCCCCCCCCCCCCCCCCCCCTGACCCCACACAGTGCGGCGTCCGCCCCTCTCCCGCTGATAACACCCGGCAGTGCTCTCCCCCTGACCCACACAGTGTGGCGTCCGCCCCTCTCCCGCTGATAACACCCGGCAGTGCTCTCCCCCTGACCCCACACAGTGCGGCGTCCGCCCTCTCTCCCGCTGATAACACCCGGCAGTGCTCTCCCCCTGACTCCACACAGTGCGGCGTCCGCCCCTCTCCCGCTGATAACACCCGGCAGTGCTCTCCCCCCTGACCCCACACAGTGCGGCGTCCGCCCCTCTCCCGCTGATAACACCCGGCAGTGCTCTCCCCCTGACCCCACACAGTGCGGCGTCCGCCCCTCTCCCGCTGATAACACCCGACAGTGCTCTCCCCCTGACCCCACACAGTGCGGCGTCCGCCCCTCTCCCGCTGATAAACACCCGGCAGTGCTCTCCCCCCCCCCCCCCCCTGACCCCACACAGTGCGGCGTCCGCCCCTCTCCCACTGATAACACCCGGCAGTACTCTCTCCCCCCCACCCTGACCCCACACAGTGCGGCGTCCGCCCCTCTCCCGCTGATAACACCCGGCAGTGCTCTCCCCCCCCCCCCCCCCCTGACCCCACACAGTGCGGCGTCCGCCCCTCTCCCACTTATAACACCCGGCAGTACTCCCCCCCCCCCCCCCCCCCCCCCCCTGACCCCACACAGTGCGGCGTCCGCCCCTCTCCCGCTGATAACACCCGGCAGTGCTCTCCCCCTGACCCCACACAGTGCGGCGTCCGCCCCTCCTCCCGCTGATAACACCCGGCAGTGCTCTCTCCCCCCCCCCCCCCTGACCCCACACAGTGCGGCGTCCGCCCCTCTCCCGCTGATAACACCCGGCAGTGCTCTCTCTCCCCCCCCCCCCCCCCCCCCCCCCCCCCCGACCCCACACAGTGCGGCGTCCGGCCCTCTCCCGCTGATAACACCCGGCAGTGCTCTCCCCCTGACCCCACACAGTGCGGCGTCCGCCCCTCTCCCGCTGATAGCACCCGGCAGTGCTCTCCCCCCCCCCCCCCCCCCCCTGACCCCACACAGTGCGGCGTCCACCCCTCTCCTGCTGATGACACCCGGCAGTGCTCCCCCTCCCCCCTGACCCCACACAGTTAAGTGCGGCGTCCGCCCCTCTCCCTCTGATAACACCCGGCAGTGCTCTCACCCCCCCCCCCCCCCGACCCCACACAGTGCGGCGTCCGCCCCTCTCCCGCTGATAACACCCGGCAGTGCTCTCCCCCTGACACCACACAGTTCATGGAAGCTATCACAATCTGGCCAATTGTCTGGTATTTGTGGAATGCGTAAGCAGGTATCAGAAAGTGTGGAATCAGAATGTGTTTATGGAACCGGATTTAGTTCTAATGATGATCCTCTGTGTGTGGATGAACCAGCGCCACCGTGTCTTCCTGACAGTATTTCCACAAGAGCTGCCTGTGCATATGCACTCAGGCAGGAATCAGTTCATCAAAGTGTTTGAGAGTGCCACCTGCTTCACTCCTGACATCTTTGATGACCGTTTCTTTTCCATTCTTGCCCGTTTTGTCCATCTCTCCTGGCTGACAGCAGGATCTCTGTAGCGAAGCACTAACGCAGCAATGGAGTGCACTAGTATGACGCCAAACGGACGTTTTGCATTCTTCATTTTCATCATTCCATTTCATCATGTTGTTGGATGAAGCTCACAAACAAAGCAAACAAATCAAGTCTTTTGTTAACGAAAGAAGTGTGCAGGACAGCGAATCAAACACGTCTAAGATGCAACGATCTCACAAACACAAACAACAACAACAACAAAACTCAGTACTCGTCTTTCTCCCTTCTATGGTTTAGGACTCCATTTTTTCATGGTTGTCTGATTTGTTCCCTTAGGAACTGCACGTGCTATTAGGGGACGGACTTAAAACAAGATCGATTGTCTTGGCGACTCGTAGGCTATGTTCAGTGTGGACTATGCTGTCATTGCGTATTTCATTGACGAGGTTGAGCCATGAAGGCATTCCTTTTATTGAATTTTAATTTAGGATACATATGTGAAAGAATAACACCAGAAAATAAATAATGCTTTACCAAAACGTATATTATGTAGATATTTCATCAACTCCAACGGGAGTTATTCATTATAGCTTGTTCCATCCTCTCTCTCTCTCTCTCTCTCCTCTCTCTCTCTCTCTTTTCTCTCTCTTCTCTCTCACTCTATCTAACATCCATCACTACCTTTAAACCACCCATACTATCTATACACACACATATCTATCTCCTTCGCGTCTCCTACTCGCTCATTAACCAGTATCGCGTCCTAATTCTGTATTGTCGCTTACCGTGTATGTCCGTGTTGTAGTGAAATGATTGTGAGTATATGTGACATACTATCGAAGTAAAGTGTGCAAAAAGTACCTACGAAATTCAGATAGAAAGACAACGACCCAGAAGATGAGAAGTGACATCAGATTCCAGCGAAAAGATCGCCGCATAGCATGGATAGCAGCTCTCTTCAGAGTCCCGCCAGTCGAGACGAATCAACCGAAAAGAGAGAGATTATTGGGCCTGCTGCACCCATGTCTAGCAACACCACCCCACCACCCCCCCACCCCCCCCCCCCCCCTGTGCATGTGCTCCTTCGCACGCTACACACGACTGGCCCCCTTCCTCGTCCCGGCATCATGTGAAACCAGCCGTGTTATTCAGCTAGGTTTGAATGTTTACGACAGGCAGTCCTGGCAGCGGTCAACCTGCACCGTTTTTTTTTCGATCATCACAGGGTTTTCAACTAAAAGGAAACTCCAGCGCAAAGAATGTGCAACTGAGGTATTCATTTTACCAGAAATATAAGAAACCACGTAGCTCGTCTCATTGTGTCATTTTTGATGAACTGAAAAACACGTAGCTGTTATTGTGTAATTCTGATGGACTGAAAAGCCAGTGCTGTTTTTGGTTTTTTTATTGTGTTTGTTATTGTGTAATTGTGATGAACTGAAAAAAAAACCACGTAGCTGTTATTGTGTCAATTCTTGATTGAACTGAAAAACCAAGCAGCTGTTATTGGGTAATTTGTGATGAACTGAAAAACCACGTGGCTGTTATGGTGTAATTCTTGATGAAGCAGGTAAATCACAACACTTGTACAGCAACAATAACAACAAGAACAGGCACAAGGCTAGGAGAAGGAAGCAGGGAAAGCAGCAGCTAAATGTGAAGATCGTTACACTGAGCACGGAAGGCAGGTCTAAAGCCAGGAAGGAATAATGTTACTGCAGCCTGCCCTCTGCCCCCCCCCCTCCCCCCCCCCCTCCCCCCCCCCCCCCCCCCCCCCCCCCCCCCCCCCCTCCCCCAGTTACTGCCAATCCCCGCTAAGCTGGGACTGATAATGCCAGCAGGGAACACCGGCCACAAGATGGCCTGGTCCGGCTGGAGGGGATCGGCCTGACTGGCCGTATTTTCAACCGTAGTCTTAGCAGGAGAGAGAGAGAGAGAGAGAGAGAGAGGAGAGAGAGAGAGAGAGAGAGAGAGAAGAGAGAGAGAGAGAGACAGACAGACAGACAGACAGACAGACACACAGACACACAGACAGACAGAGACAGACAGACAGACAGAGACAGAGAGAGACAGAGACAGAGACAGAGACGGAGACAGACAGAGACAGTTTGGGGAGATGAGAGAGAGAGAGAGAGAGAGAGAGAGAGAGAGAGAGTTGAGATTGATGATGAGATGATGAGATTGATTGATGATGATGATTGATTGATTGATGATTGCTTGATCGAAAAAAACGATTGTATAATCATGTATACCAGGAGAGAGAGAAGAGAGAGAGAGAGAGAGAAGAGCGAGAGAGGAGAGACAGACGAGAGAGAGAGAGAGGAGAGAGAGAAGAGAGAGAGAGAGAGAGAGAGAGAGTTCAGGAGATGAAGAGAGCGATTGGTTGATTGATGATCGATTAATCGATTATAATCTTATACCAGAGAGAGAGAGAGAGAGGAGAGAGGAGAGAGAGAGAGAGAGAGAGAGAGAGAGAGAGAGAGAAAGAGAAGAGAGCAACGAGGGTTTGCGTTAATTGCTTCTGTGCGTGTGACAATTGTTATGAGTTACAGAGACATGTGCAAGGAGAGAAGGGGGAGAATTTTTCACACTGCACAGTGAAGACAAAACAATGTTAGCGCTTGTGGCAAATCAAAAGAAAGGCTGAAAACAGCCAACAACAGCCTTTGCCGGCTCAACAGGCGAACGTTTCATCCACCCCCCACGTTGTTTGCTCGCATGCGAACAATTTGCCTTCATCTGTCCGTCAGTTTGCAGTTCAAAAGATTTGCTACTCAAAACATTGAGAGTTCAAACAACAAGATAAGACGTCGAGTCTCTCAGGGGCCCCAGTTTTTACTGTAAACGTGTGTGCCTTGGTAAGTGCGCATCAATGAAGCGATGCAAGTGTGTCAAGTGGAGAGTCCATTGATGTGAGTGAGTGAGTGAGTGTGTGTGTGTGTGTGTGTGTGTGTGTGTGTGTGTGTGTGTGTGTGTGTGTGTGTGTGTGTGTGTGTGTGTGTGTGTGTGTGGAGCTGTTGTTGTTGTTGTTATTGTCACTATTTCATCTGTTAAACATTCGTTTTCCACAAATAATCGAAGGCGCGCGAGTGTTTGTGCGTGCGCGCGCGCGCACGCACGCATACACACATACACATGCGCCCCCCCCCTCCCCCCACTTCACTTTTTATTTGAAAACTGTTTTCCTTTATCTGAAAATGTACAGAAGTACGTAATACATTATGCAATGGAATACACACTGCGTTTATGTTTGTATGTAGATGTGTGTGTGTGTGATTAAGTATCGATACATGCATGTAATGTATGTGTACGTAAGTATGTTTTTATGAATGTGTACAAATATGTATGTACGTTTGGATGTATATATCTATGACCATTCCGACTGGGTTTTTGCTCGCTGTTGTTATTTTCTTTTTATTTTGTTTACTTAATAGATTGTATTATGCTGCAATATTGTGTTTTTATGTCATGTATAAAATCAAATAAATGTTTGCAAACATATTTGAAAAACACAGAGAGAGAGAGAAGAGAGAGAGAGAGAGAGAGAGAGAGAGAGAGAGAGAGAGAGAGAGAGAGAGAGAGAGAGACAGACAGACAGACAGACAGACAGACAGACAGAGGCAGAGAGAGAGAGACAGAGAGAGGCAGAGACAGAGAGGCAGAGAGAAACACAGAGACAGAGAAGAAGGTTATCTACTCGTCAACACCAGCCCTCCCTGAGTATGCGAATTGCTTCCTAATTTACACTTATACTTCAATATTTTAACACCACTCCAGCCCTCCCCCTGAGTATGCGAATTGTTTCCAAATTTACACTTATACTTCAATATTTCACCACTCCAGCCCTCCCCTGAGTATGCGAATTGCTTCCTAATTTACACTTATTCTTCAATATTTCAACTCTCCAGCCCTCCCCCTGAGTATGCGAATCGCTTCCAAATTTACACTTATACTTCAATATTTCACCACTCCAGCCCTCCCCTGAGTATGCGAATTGCTTCCTAATTTACACTTATTCTTCAATATTTCACCCGAGGAAAACACACGTGTGGTATTGGAATGCGAATATTTGAGGAAACCGAGAGAACTCACCCCAAACGTTGAGCAAAATGACCTGAAACTTGCTGAAAGGACTGAGGAACATTCGGCCGACTCGATACAGGCTTTAAGAAACGGTATTGAATAAGACCAATGAAAGAATCAGTGTTGTTTACACGGGGATATTCAGGCTCCCTAGCTGCAATACTATTGCTCTGAATACCATGTACTAATGGGGAAAAACGATTCATCCATATCAGTGTATCTGTAACAAAATAACTTACAATATCAATTCATACCGTGTTCACAGGTGTTGTCATTTGGCAGCTTTGAAAGGTCAGAGAGAGAGAGAGAGAGAGAGGAGAGAGAGAGAGAGAGAGAGAGAGAGGAGAGAGAGAGAGAGAGAGAGAGAGAGAGAGAGAGAAGAGAGAGAGAGAGAAGAGACAGACAGACAGACAGACAGACGAGACAGACAGACAGACAGACAGACAGACAGACAGACAGACGAGAGAGACAGAGAGACAAACAGACAGACAAGAAAGACAGATAGACAAACAGACAGACAGACCGACCGACCGACCGACCGACCTACCTACCGACAGACGGACAGACAGACAAGAGAGACAGACAGACAAACCGACAGCAGACAGACAGACGGACAGCGAGACGGACAGACAGACAGAGACAGAGATCGGTGTAACTGGAACCATTCTAATACAGACCACTCGTTCAGCGGGACACAGCCCTCAGATCAATCTGTCAATTCGCAGTGCCCCCCACTGGCTTCCTGTTTTGAGAGCAACAAGGCCATCAACTCTCATAGTCAACTCTCCAGTGAGTACCACCATGGACGGTCGATGATTACATACGATCTTCGGTGACAATTCATCACACTGGTCAGATTGGAAGCTGCTTGGTCGTCTGCATGAAGTTGACCAGATGGTCATTTAGGCCATTGAATAAATGGTGAGGGGGCGAGAACGAACAAGAAGTCATAATTATTCCGTATTACTTATTTCTATTCTGGTCAGTTCCTTCCCGAAGGTAAAGTCATGGTTTACAGACCGCCGACCCTCCTCTCACGCTTACCCCATCCCTTTGTGTCGACGTCATTGACTGGTGCTCCCACGGACAGAAGCCAGAGGGTTAATCATGGAGATGGACATAGTCTGGTACTTGTGAACTAGGATATTGCCCCAGTGGTCCCTTCTTCAGAATTTACCTCTTGATTATAAATCCATTCGGCAAAACATAAGTAAGAGTTTATTAAGTTTGTTTTTAAAGACACAGCATAGCATACCAGAAATAACAATTACAAAGACTTGACTTGACTTGACTTGATCCCTTAGACGTCGGTCCGTGGGGGCACCCCTGAAGCAGTGACAACCATCCTTCTCCATTCCTCTCTGTTCTCTGCACACCAATTTCCCTTTGAAATAACAGTATCAGTAATTCTTCCCAGCTCGCGTTGTTTGCTATGTGAAGACAGACCTCACAACTTTGTTTGCTATGTGAAGGTAGACACCACACTCACTTGAATCATCACACACAGCTTCCACCATAGTAAATGTACCGCCATATTGTCAACAGAAAACATATCCCAGCATGCTTCAGTTTTCGCGGGAAGGTTGAACGTCCTATCGGCCTGTGGCCCTTAATTAAAAGACTTGACTTGACTTGATCCCTTAGACGTCGGTCCGTGGGGGCACCCCTGAAGCAGTGACAACCATCCTTCTCCATTCCTCTCTGTTCTCTGCCCTCCGTAATGTATTTCTCAGCCGCAGGCCTGTCCACTCCGTGATGTTATCCTCCCATCTTTTCCTTTGTCGACCTCTTCGCCTTTGTCCTGGTACTGTGCCCTGCATGACTGTCTTGGCAAGGCCTGTTGATCGTATGATGTGTCCATACCATTTCAATTTGCGTCTTTTTACTGAGGTTAGGAGATCGACATATGGACCAATTTCATTCTCAATGCGCTTTTTAACTTCCACATTGCTGATGTGATCTGTGTATGAGATGCCAAGGAGTCGTCTGAAGCACCTCATTTCCATTGTTTGGATCTTTTTCTCAAGGTCTGATTTCAACGTCCATGACTCACAAGCATATAAGAATATCACCATAACTAAGGATCGCATCAGTCTAATCTTTGAGCTGATGGAGATGTTTTTGTTTCTCCAAAGAGGCGTTAGCTTAGATAGCGTGGCTGTGGTCTGAGCGACTCTTGAGATGATTTCAGGTCTTGATCCTTCATCTGAGATTGTTGCCCCCAAGTACTTAAATGTGTTGACTGGCTCAAGCTTTCTGCTGTTGATGGTTATGTCTTGGGTAAAGCCGATTGGGTTGTTAGTCATGACCTTTGTCTTTTCCGCACTTATTTCCATACCATAATCAGCAGAGGTGTTACAATAAAGTATCGCAGCTCTCCTTTTAGCGTAGTGTATCTTTTTGATCTTTTTTTCCCCTCATGATTTTCACGTGTATGGTTGACCCGTCTCACAGTTGGAAGAAACTTCAGGGACAGCCTAACAGCAGATGGTCTTCTGAGAAACCCTCCTCTCCCCCTCCGCCCCCCTCCCCCCCCCCCCTCCCCCCCCCCATTCCCCTCCTCAGACAAGTGTTTCGGCCCTGAACCCTTGAGGGTTACACCTTAAGGGGGCCGGGCCGCATCCAGTTCGTGACTCCTCACTGCTTATTTCGGTGTAGAATAGAGCAACGAGCCTCGTGTAGAATAGAGCAACGAGCCTCGTATAGAATAGAGCAACGAGCCTCGTGTAGAATAGAGCAACGAGCCTCGTGTAGAATAGAGCAACGAGCCTCGTATAGAATAGAGCAACGAGCCTCGTGTAGAATTAGAGCAACGAGCCTCGTGTAGAATAGAGCAACGAGCCTCGTATAGAATAGAGCAACGAGCCTTGTGTAGAATAGAGCAACGAGCCTCGTGTAGAATAGAGCAACGAGCCTCGTGTAGAATAGAGCAACGAGCCTCGATAGTAACAATAAGGAAGAAAACTTGTGTGCGCATGCATCTAGAATCGTGCTTGCAGCGCTTACAAAAGTAAGAAAAATAATAATGAATCAAAACAATTGATTTTTTTAAAAATGAGTAATTAAATAAACGAAGCACAGACTATTATTCCATGATACAAGTACGCAGATACATGCAATACAACTACATCAAAATGAATTATCCCCCAAAATACCAACCTCTCCTCAATACATACATGCAAGCACGTAGACACACACACACACACACACACACAACACACACACACATATATATATATATATATATATATATATATATATATATATATATATATATATATATATATATATATATATACACCATCGTGCACACATACTAAAATACATGATTCGGGAGCAACAATAAACAGAATATCAATAGAAATGTGGTTAGGTTTTTCTACAATGGTGGTTTGGTCCAGACTGTTGGGGCTTGGTAGGAAAAGATCTTTCCAGTAGGTCTTAGTCCTGACAGATGGAAGTTTCAAGTGTCTTGTGTCCGAGGAAGCACGGAGTTGGCGAGGGGTGTAGATGTGGAGACCTTCAGACAGATGGTCCGGTGCTGTTTCAGATATGATAGAATAAGTCAAAGTAGGGAGTTTATTGTCTATTCTGTCTGGGACAGGGAACCAGTGAAGAGGGCGAAGGAGTTGGGATGCATAATCACATTTTCAGCGTCTGAAAATAATGCGTTGTTTTGGAAAATCTGCATCCTATTATGAAGATGCCAGCGAGAAAGGAATTACAGTAGTCTGTTTTGGAAATGACAGAGGCGCAAATCAGAGTCTTAGCTGCTTCCAGAGAAAGAAGGTGGCGATTAGAACTGAGTAGTTCAAGACTGCTTTGCAGATGTTGAAAATGTGGTTTATGAAGGTCAGACATTGATCAAGAATGATCCTAAGAATACAAAAGCTGGTGGAAGAAAATAAAGGAACCATATGTCAGAACAGAATCAGGAAGAGAAGAACAATTCAAGATATTTGTTTTAATGAAACGTGAACATCGATTCAGTTTTGTTGTCATTTGATTGCAGCTTGTTGTAAATCATCTATGTCCGAAAGTATAGATTCATTCCTGTGTCCTCGATACGAGCTGATCAATGTTTGAGACAGTGGAAGATTGGTAAAGCTGCGCATCACCAGCAGCAATCTTCTGCAGCGTGGAGTAATGACCGACGGCATCAAGGACAACGTAGCTAGCTCACAGCGTAGATCACAGCACAAAACCCTGGGGAACACCATAAGACAGAGAAGCTAGCCAAGAAGAGTGTCCATTCATACAGAAAGTCTGGGCACGATCAATCAGATTGGAAGAAGGTAATGACAGAACTGAGCCAGAAATACCAAAAGAACGTTGCAGTCTTTGTAGAATGATAGAATGGTCAATCGTATCAAAGACAGCTGAAAGGTCGACTAGGGCCAGAACGGAGATGCTATCGTCGTCCAAGCAAGACTATAAATCATTTGTAACTTTCCGCGGAGCGTCTGTGTACTGTGTCCAGATCTGTAATCTGACTGATGA